>CAEGAE010003477.1:0-36789 GCA_903067095.1 Girardinus metallicus
CCCGAACATTATCATGACTCAATAAAATCCTCCCAGGCCGAACCTGAAAACTGGACGTTATGCTGCTAACACTTAGCTTTCGTCAACAACTCAGGCGGAAGTGAGAACGGAAATAAAGTCCCGGCCGGAACACGGTGCGCTAAATAATAACACACAATATAACGAGGCTTCGAGGCAGATCAGTTTTCCTCGAGGAATTTTAATAATCGAGATACTCGAAACACTCGAGGAATCGTTTCAGCCCTAAATAAAACAGTAATATTCTGTAGCTCCTTCAGGCAGTGAAGAGCCGAAGTTTATAAGGATTAGAAGGTTTTGTTGTGTTGCTGCTGTGCTACTCGGTCAGACCGCCTGCTGCTTTTACTTACCGGAGCGTTAATGAGGTCCAATACGGCCTCATTAGTCCTGATGGACCGCTGAGAAAAGGATCAACTTGACCGAATCAAGACAGTGAAGAGGTTTTTGTAGGTCTAGAGGGATAATTAAAGTTATTCAGAGCAGACAGCTTCGTCATGTGTGGGCTGAAACCGGGTGGTTGGTGGTGTTTCTGGTGACTGTGTGTGTTTTTGGAAAGCAGCTGGTGCAGATGTTGAGGGTTTCCATGAGGTTTTCTTAATGTCCCTGGTTATCTCATTAGCCGAGCATAAAGTACCGAATTATAAAAGGTTGATAGAAAAAACAAAATTCAAATTAGCTTCCTCAATTTTCTTAAATAAAAAAAGAGGTAATTTGTAGCTTCTTGTTCATTTTAGGCAATACAATGTTTATTTTCTTGTTTAAAAAGGAATTAAATTATTTTAATGCGTTTCTAATATTACATAGAAAGGCTCATGTGGTTAAATGAAAAATCTGCAGAATGTGCCAATTTTTAAAAATCAGATTAATCAAATAATCGTCAGAATAATCAATAGAATAATTGATTACTAAGATAATCATTCGTTGCAGCTCTATTCTCAGTCTTTACTAGCTTTCTGCTCACCAATGGCAGCTGAATAAGGCTTCACATTTTTAGTAGAGCTGGATGATATGGCTGAAAAACGCCTCACGATATCAGCGATAGATAATTATCGATTAGTTTTTTCTTTTAAATATATGCAACGCTGCCAAACTGACGATGTGACCTTTCCTATTTTATCCACAGTTTTCTCTCTATGCTGCTGTTTTTTTTTTTTTTTTTTTTTTTAATCAGTTATGAGGCACAGTGGGGAAACCTTAAACTGCTGCGGCACAAGTTACACAGCATGTTGTTGCTAGGTAACCAAAGAACTGATGAGTTGCTAGGCAACCAAAGAGTGAGTGGGCTAGTTGATTCCACCAACATTTCTTAGCTAGTCTTGAGAAGCTGAGCAGATAAAGTCTTTCCCCTTCCTGCAGATGATTGAACATTTTATCAGACATATTACCTATTGATATTGATCACCTATCTCATCGCGATGTATATTGTTGATTTGTTGTCCATATTAATTTGATTTCATTGTTTGAAAGGGTGGAAAACCCTCTCTGCATCGTGTTTTGCTATGCGGACATATTTGCACCTACACTTTGGGGTTAATGACGTCACATCATAATAACCTAAACTGTATCACTTTCTCTCAGGCCCTGTTTGCTGAGCCTTGCTGGATTTGATGAAAATATGCTTCAGAAGTAGCATCACTCCTACGCTGTAGTTCAAAAGGCCTCGTTTCCAACTGCTAAGGAGGCACATGACTCCAGATTAAAGTCAGTCCTCCCCTTTTCCCACAAGAGGAGTTAAAATTCTTGGAGCCCAGCTCTTGAGTTTTCACACTTCGTCGTCGTCCTCCTCCTCCTCCTCCTCGAGCCACCGCCTCTCAAACCGCCCTGTGAAAGAAAACACGGGAAGGAGAGCAAACAGGGCTGTTTATTTGCTGCTTAATTGGACCTCTTTTAATTGCTGTTTATTTTCCCGAGGTCCATTTTCCTGTAACAGAAATATAATCGCTGTTTGCACTTACGCAACGTTGAATTCCAGGAGGGGCAGAGATGGGCAGAGAGGGGACAGAGGAGGGGATTGTTGTGCCTTTTGGACTGAATTCAGCTCTTGATTGTGGGTTTTTTTCTGAGTGCTACGTGCTTCTGCAGCGTGTATTTGTGGCTGCAGCTCATCACACAGAGCAGCCAACTGATGATTACGCAGCACTTGTTTTGTCAGCTCTCCTTTTGTCAGCGACGCTGAATCAGGCAGAGAGTTTTGTCCAACATTTACCAACCCTGGAAAAGCAGAAAACAGTTTGTCCTTGGATCATTCCTGCGATGTCTCTCTAAGGGTTTGAAATTTGTTTTTATGATCTGATAGCATCGAGATCAAATGTCTTCCAAACCACTTCCTGTTGTCTTGGGATTCAGAGCCGCTTCCCTTTAAAAGTTAATTGGAGACTCAGCAGAAGGTCGAGTGTTTGGCCGCCGTGACTTATTGTGCCAGTTAGAAGCTGATGCCAACACATCAGTCTTCTAAAAGCTGATTAGAAATGTCTTTTCTCCTTAAAGAGGATTGAAGAGCCAGAAACCTTGATACTCATCCTGATTCCTCCCTCATGCAGAGTTCAGTAAACAGTGGCAGAGGAGTAATAACAGATTTCCTCCCGTGTTCAAAGGTTAAGATAGTGAGTCGGACAGGAAGGAGCAGACAGCGGATCATAGCAGGTTGCTGGCGTTGTCAGAGTCACGTATTATTTGGTAAACCGAGACTTTTCTGGGTGATTTGACAGTAATAAATTAAATATCACATACGGGGTTCCACAAAGCTCTATACTCGGGTCACATTTGTTCAAAATTAATTTGATCTCAGAAGCTCAGACTATGGAGTGCTATAAGATTTATATTTAAAAACATTCATCATATAATCTTTACGCTGGGCTAAAAGGCTTTGAATGCGCTTTCTTTTTAAAAATTGCTGTTTATTTTTAACTGTGCATCATTTATGTATCTTTTTTTTATCATAAAATTTTTTTCATTTTGATTTTTGACTATAAAAAATGTCTTCTGAGAGGATCTAAATGCTCCTAAGAATGGTTGTAAATGGCATAATGAGAAGCATTAGTGTGATGACGTGCTGAAGGCAAAGTGTCAGAAAAGGCAGGAGCTTCTTAAAGAAATAGACACCCAATTTCAAGGCATTACATTGCAGTTAAATTTCTTTTAAGTTATATTTAACTTATTTGCTTCATTTTACAGTGACTGATGGTCACATGGTTACTTGATTGTGATATAATATGGCACTATGTGCCTGAAAATTTTAAAATATTTGGTCTTAAAAAACACAGAATTGTCTATTTAAATATTGCTGCTTATTTGTTTTAACCATTTATAATTTTATTATTTAGTCTTTTTTCATCGTGTTTTAATTTAAAATTTTTTCACTTTGATTTTTGTCTGTTAAAGTTGCCTTGTAAAGGGGTTTTAACGTTTGTAAACGGCATAATGAGAAGCATTGTTGTGCTGAAGGTGGAGTGTCGGAAAGAGCAGGAGATTCTTAAAGAGACAGGCGCCTAATTTCAAAGTCTTAAATTGCGAAGTGAATTTTTTGAAGTTCTTTACAGCTTAAGGTAACATAGTTATGTGATTGTGCTAAACATTGTGCTGTTGTGACATCAATGTTGTTCTGCGCTTGCGGGTCGCTTTGGGGTTGAACAGTTCACACTGAAGTCTGCTCCCAATCTCATTTCATTAGTGATATGAACAATGTTACAAAAAATAGTAATATTGCAAAAAAAAAAAAATGGAATTGAGCATCAATCTTTTTACTTTCAGTGTTTATTTAAATTCCTTTTATTTTTCCTTTATTTTGTGCATAAAATGTGTTATTTTTGTTTAGCTAGCATGGTAGAACCCCTCAGCCTCATTGTTTACCTTTAAGGATAACGGATGCGTCCTTCGTGGGGAGACTTTGGTCCCGGGAGAGGCGAACTGGCAGAGCTCTGCCCCAAATACAAATGTCCTGTTTTACGGAACAGTACAAAATGCTGCCACGTTTCCAGCTCTGTGAGCTGAAACCGAGCAGAAATGAGATCTAGAGAGATTTGAACACACTATCTAAGCAGACTTTAATGTCAACATTGCAAGATGTCCCTGTTTCTTTCCATTTGTGTCCTGTCTGAGCCGCTCTGCTCTCTCAGCACTGCAGCATTGAGCTGCTCCATCATGTAGTTATCTACTGCAACCGACGAGCTGAATCTGCTTCATCAGGCCTGACTTCTCTGCACAAAACCCTGCTGCTTTTGGACAGAAAGCGGATAATCACTCAAATCTGTCTGCGTAAGGGATGCAAGTTATCAATTAACGAGTTAATCTAAAGTTGATCTTATCCATCCAGTAACATAAAGAACAGTTTTTAAGTGAGGCTGGAATTTACCACAAAGCCCTTTGGACAGATGAGACTATGGTCACAGACACAAATATGCTATTAAGTTTTAGCCACCATCATTTTAATTGAGCCACAATGTGAAAGCAGTGTGACTTTCATCAGTTTGTCAGTAAACAATTTTTTAATACTTTTGTCAGTTTCAAGTTACTTCAGTTACCACTGCGGGCTTTTTGTTCATTAACAGAGGGCTACCAATTATGTTATTCATGCGTCTGCATGGTCACTTACAAAGTATGTACACCATTTCCCCCATATTTCCAATTTTAATTTTCTATTGCTGCTATTACTGTGTGGAGAGACACGTTCCTGCTTTTATATCTGATTTTCTATGTTTAAATATTAATAAATATGTAAAATGTAAATGTCCCTGTTTCTTCATTTTATTTTGATAAATTTGATTTTTCTTTGTCGCCGAGCGAGAAATGTCCCAGATTTAGTCTTGGAAATCTGGTCACCTCAACATAAAAGGGCTACGTTTCTCGTAATATGCCAAATAAAAACTAAATTATTTGTGTGTCAGCTAGTACTAGTTGCCTGAATAAACAGAAAATTGTGGCTTAGTTATATTATTAAACTTACAAACTATAGCAAAACAAGCATCTCTGGTGGTTGACTAGAACAATAGAATATGTTATTAAATAATAAAATATACGAAACAATGAATCCTCAGTGAACAGAGAGATGTTTTGAAATGAGCAGTCTGTGGTTGCTTTTGAAGGAATGTTAAAACTTCCCTCCACGAAGAGCATTAACACTCACAACGCGTTATGTTAAATTTCTTTGTTGTGGCTCTGCCTTTCTGTCGTGACATCCTCGCCTTCGTAGCACATCGTTAATTTTTTGGTTGAGAAGTTAACGCTACTTCGTCGTGCGGCTCGGTTGAATGAACACTATTAAATGTGATAACTTAAGGAGTTTGTCGAGTGTTTATATTTCAAAACAGAACCGCTTAAAGTGCATTTTTCATCCCAAACCGGACTCTGTGTGGACCGTTGCTCTTTGTTATGCTACGGCCCCGCCGCCATCTTTGATTCCGTCTCAACGGCTCCGCTTAAGGATGACCAGCGTTGCCCTCTGCTGGATGGCGGCCAAACTACAACACTTAAAAGCCGGTGTAAAACGGACGTTGCTAGTTAATTGATTGGAACTAATTTTTATATACTAAACTATTAATTGACAATAACAGCGTTCGAAGCTTTTATTTGGTTTGTAATGACACTTTCTTCCTCTCTCTGCAGGCTCTTGCTGCCAACGCGGGAACAGGGCTCGCTGCGGTGGAGCCACAGGTGGCCATGTTCTGTGGGAAACTCAACATGCACGTCAACATTCAGACCGGTCGCTGGGAGCCCGACCCGTCAGGAACCAAAAGCTGCGTAGGAACCAAAGAGGGCGTGCTGCAGTACTGTCAGGAGGTGAGTCGCAGCGACACAGACGCCTCATGTCAGACTTGTGTTGAAATCAGTCGCCTAAAAAGAGGAAGTGGCAAAGCAGATTACCATCGTTAGCTTAAATTATTATATGATTTTATTAGGACGTGAGGGAGGATTCATTTGGGTTTGGTCATTAAAGTTACTTGTGCATTTAAATACATTACAGTATCATTAAAAAGTTAAATTATTTCAATAGTTCCTCAAAAACTAAATCTGATTTTGCTTTTGTGGATACGGAGATCACACAAACCCAATATATATACATTTTAACTTATTGAAACCTAATGAACTGACGATATTCAAAACAGATTCGCGGAAAGAGAAAGCAAATATTAATTAAAACTATCTGAGATTTTTTTTTTTTTTTTGATTTAGAGCAATGAATGATGCATTTCAATTCAAGATATCCGTTTATGGAACAATTTGACTGAGAAAAAAACAACCCAAATCTCTTTCAGCATTTAAAATAAATCATTGTGATAAAGCAATATGGCATTAAATAAGATGATGTTTCGTTGTGTATTTGAAATATATCTCTGATAGTCTTCTGAGTTGAATAAGCTAATTTTCTCTTTATGTGCATAGCAGGCAGATATAAGTTTATACTTGTTACATGAACTATTCATATTTATTTAGTGAATTAAATAAAAAAAAATGAAACGGGGATACAGATTTATTTCTCATAGATCGGTATACTGTAAGCATTCCTTTAATTAAATTTTTTTGAGGGTTTTATGCTGCATTCGGTGCTCGGTTAGGACTCATTTTGCATGACTGTCTCAATACTGTATAGCCCGGAGGCGAACAGCCTGAGGCTCTACTTAGGTGCCAGCTTTTCTTAACAGCAGCCTTGGGCTCTAGTTCATCAGTGCCCCTCGTTTTCCTCTTGACAATACAAATCTACAAGTTTTAGGTCAGACCTCTTACTAGAAAGTTAGTGGTGCAAATCCTAAAACATTAATCATAAACATTAGTTCCACTGATGCTAAGGTGCCACGCTAACATGGTACTTAGCAGAAGCTAATGCTAAAGCACTAACTTCAAAACAAATATCTCCCTTTGAAAAACACTTAACAAATTTAATTTAGTATGTTCTAATGTCTTTGAAATAAAGTTACTGAGGAAAAATAGAGAAAACATGAGGAGAGGAAACGGAACTGCTGGCTTCACCCACTTCAAAATAAGAGTGTTGATATAAACGTCTTAACTACTTGAATAATTCTTAACAGTCGATGACCAAAATTTCAACACAGATGTTTTATTTATTCAACTAAAACTTCACAAAACGGCCAAGTAAGTTAGAATTTTCAGAATTTATCCAGAAAAATGCATTTAGGGGAAGCTAAGTGCGCTAAACGTTTTCAAAGTTAGCTAAATCGCTACACGAAAAATTGTCTCCGGTATTGGCAGAAGCGTTCCCTCCTCTGGTCATGTAGGTTTTTATGCTGAGTCGCTCCACTTTTCCCCAAAAGTCTTGGGTCTTGATTTCCAAATTTTAAGTTTGAAAGTGATACTTTGAAACAAAACAAAGTCAAACTTAAAGTCTGGACATGTTCAAAAAAAAAAAAAAAAAAAGCACATAACAGCTACATGCACGAAGCTTCTCTTTGGTTGTCACATTTTTAGATGAAAGTTACATTTAAAATTCCTTTAAAGTCCAGAATAAACGAAATAGAAATACATTTTATATCTATTTCCAGTTGGTTGAAGGCATTTTGGTTCAGGTGAGGTTCTGGATTAGCTGGAAAGATTGAGCACGTTCCTTTTCATTTCATGGTGATTTGTCCTCAGGGACGCCATTAAGCTCTTCCTGGAGGACGGATGTTATTGTAGTGGGTGGCATTTCAATTACCGGAGCCTCTACCTGTCATTTCCTGGGCTTCGCCTGAAATTAAGGAGGTGTTTCTCCACAACACGGATTTCCTCATTCTTGTCTTGGCCTGTGTCTGTTAGTAGCGCATTGTAATCCTGCAGGGAGGTTTTTAGGGAGGAACCGTCCTCAGATGCTTCAGTTGCGTTTTATAGATGACATTTCCATGGCATTTAAGGAAAGTGCAAACCTGTGCGCTCTTTCACAGTTGAGCAGAAGCCAAGCTGGTGGGTATAAAGCCCAGATAAAAGGATCTATTAAAGGGGATGAATTATGCCAGGGGTCTCCAAACTTTTTGAAAAAAACTTGAAGGTGAAAAAAACTAAAATTAGACAAGTAAAGTGGTTAGATTTTGTAGGAAACTGATGTTAGATCCAAATAATTATACAGATTTTTCACATTTGCTGTATTAAAAGAAAGGCATCTAACTTTCAAATTTTTGGAGGGCTTTATTTAAAAAAAATCTCACTTATGAAAACAAGATTTGGGTCTTTTTCTTTCAAAATGCTCAATATATTTAGCCAAGTTTACTACATTAAATAGAATCTGATTTAGGTGCAGTAAAGTTGGATTCTCAGTAAAAGTCTCTGCATATTCTACTTATCATAAAATCTTGGTTATGTTCTTAATATTTTTTATTATAGGAAAATGACATTGGTGATCATGTTACCCTGATTAGAAGTAAAAAGCCTCCATCTGCATTAATCACCTGTACTGGAAAGTTTATCATGCTTGAACTGCAGTTGAGGGCCACAAAAATATTGTCAGAAAGGCCACAAATGGCGCATTTTTGTTCTTCCATTTGTGTCTTTACTTTTTCTAAAAACACCCAGCCACTTTTTTGGCATTAAGTTAATGTATTATGTTTCAAAAACCTTCCGGGTGCATCATCACAAATCAGCAGGCACTGACATAGTAACCCCAGCTTGTTACCTAGCAAGCCCAGTGGAGTTCTGCCCGTCGCCTAGCAACCCGAGCTGAGCTCCAGAATGTTTGGTCAGCTTGTTTTAGTGTTGGCTTCCCATCCAGAAATCACTTGCTGTATTCTTGTTGGTTGTGAAGGAGGCTCTACTACTGCTTTTCAAAGATGCATGGTTGTGTAATTGTGCATCTGTTTGCAGCCACTTTCACATGCAAGTGTAAACATTGAGTTGGGGGGGGGGTGCAGCCAGGAGTTAAAGCAGCTCCAAATAGGCAGAACTGACCAAACTAAAATCTCATTAACTAAAAACAATTTTGTAAAAAAAAAGTAGAAAATGAACATGTTTTGTATAGACCATTGACCTATCCTAACCTGTTCAATGAAGCATAATAGGTCACCTTTAAAGCTCCAGTCAACCATGAACATAAGTGTTTAATATCCACTTCTGGTTTCTTTTTCCAACAGATGTATCCAGACCTCAAAATCACCAACGTAGTGGAAGCCAACCAGCCTGTCCGCATTGAGAACTGGTGCAAAAAGGAGAAGAAGGTGTGCAAAGGCCACGCCCACATCGTGGTGCCTTACATGTGCTTAGGTAAGCTAGTAAACGCTCCTTTAACTCAGCCCCTCTCCTCTGCTCCCCTCTGTGCTGAAAATGAAGAGCTTATGAGTCATTTCAGCCTTGGGCAGAGGTGACATTGAGTGATATTGGATTCGGTTCACTAATTCTGGCCTTTAGCTGCAGACTGAGCCGATCCGCGCTGGATGGGGAGTTAATGTCTCCCAGAACGGATGGCTGATGGGGGGAGGATTTTATTGCTGGGGAGGCTTGTTGAGCAATAAAGCACAATCTTATTTGCCCCCTCAGACAGCGGTCATAAACTCACGCTGACACACAGGGTCAGCGGCGGAGGGCTTGCTTTATTGCATCTCGTACCGCCGTTTGACTGCACTGTCACAAACGACTCCCGTCCTCCTCTGTTTCAAGCAGGATCACGGTAATTTGCAGCGGCAACATGGCCGTATTCTGCTGCATGAAATGTCACATGCAGAGTCGGATGAAGAAAAAAGACCGCAGCACGCTGCTTCTCCCACCCAGGGATGAAGGAATATGAGAAAGGGATTCCTGAAAACAAAGACTCTCCCTCCAGCTATAAAAAGAAGAAACATCTTTGTCTGAGCAGTGGTGTCTCCAAGAGGGGGGCCAAGGGAGGCCATGTCCCCCTTGAAAAATGCTGGATATACATACATACACACCTCCATTCACAAAATTTGAATATTACAAAAAAAAACATTTATTTCATGAACTTTATCACTAAGTGAAACTTATTATAAAGGTTAATTACACAGAGGTGGATGTTTGAAAGCCTTTAATTATTTTAATTATAATGATTTTCTACTTGTGGGTAATGAAAACATGAAGTTTAAAATTACAATATTACATCAGACCAATAAAAATGACTTTATTTTATAGAAATATGGATTTAATGAAAAGTATGTTTAATAGCTTACGAGTTATAATTTTCAACAAATATTTTAATCTGACAAACAAGCCTAATTTGAATGCATGTTCTAATTTAACGAATAACTGTATTTCATAATCATTACCTTAAACGGCACAAACTTGAAAATTGCTGTACAGTAATTATTACCAATCAAAGCTATTAAACAATCATAGAAAAGGATTATTATCTTTAACCATCCAGTATATTCTCAATTATAGAGAAGCCCAGTCTGTTTGCGTCTTATGGAAACGCTTAACAGAAATCCAAAGCCTTCAGCTGCGTGTCTGACTATAATAAAAACCGGAGACGACAGACTGTCTGACCTGAGGAGGAAATGAAAGGTTCAAAATGTCACATACTTAAGAGAAGCATATGCAGTAACAGTCAGATTCACTTAGTCCTGTTTTACCCATTGGCAAATAGCTTTTTATCTAAAGAAGCCAAGGCGATAACATCAAGCAAAGGCAAAATCATGGCTTCTGTTTTCCTCCTATCCAGTTTCGTAGACCTTTGGATTTGGCTGCTACACATTTAGAGACACTTCTCAGAGCATTTAGGCTCCAGAGTTTTTTTTATTTAGCTTTGATCATCTCTAATAATTTGACACAGCTAGCTAAAGAAGCCACCGCTAGCCAAAAAGCTAAATGTGCATGCTTAGTTAACTTTAAGCTAACAGTGCATATGCATTAGTTCCACTAACATTATGGTGGAAGCTAATGCGTTAATTTTAATCATGTAGATATTAGAAAAATTTCAACAAAGATGTTAAACTTTGCTCAATTGAATGTTTACAAAACAGCTGAGTAAATTAGTGCATTAGAGTTAATCAGGAAGAATAAATTTAGGGGAAGTTAAGGGGGCTAAAAGTTAGCAAGAAAGTGAGTTATTAGCATAATATCGAGGAATATTCATCGCTGTACAGCAATTTCTGTTTAAGGAAGAAACAAAATGCAGAAGATGGCCTTGAATGATATGATTGTTCTGAATCCGTATGAGGTTGTCAGTTTTAGAAAAATAAAATAAGCTACACAGAATTAGCTCGGTTTAAAATTAATGCACAGTTTCAGTTCCTCCATGTTTTCTCTCCCCAAAACAAAATCTCTACAAATTCAGGTGGTTTTGTTAACATCTAACATCTCAGTTAGATGTTTCTAATTGAGAAACATCTGCTAATCGTTTCTCCATTAGCAGATGATTTTAATTTGTATTTTTGAAACTTGGTTTGTCTGAGATTATTAGTTTGATTGGAACAAAAACCTTCTGTGTATTGATCATCCGTTAAAGTCTAATTTCTAACAACAGATTATGTGACTAAAATATAAAATATTTTCCTCCGGAACACACAGTTTTATGGTAAAATATATCCAAAGAAACATAAAAAGATCCATTTAAAACACAATTTGCACAGTATGCCTTTATATATAGTACATTTATAGCACCACTACTTTTTATTCCCTTTTGTTTTATGAATTCCAGATTGATATTGATTCTCTCACAGAAGTCTTTTGTCTTTTATTCTCCTTTTTGTTCAGACTTATCAGGGGAAAAAGGCATTTAAATAATTCTCTTCTTCTTCTGTTGACTAAGCTTGTGGGTTTCATAAAGAGCGGCGTCCACATTTACGAACCATCAGAAAGGCGGAGTGACGGCGCCGATAACAGATTGGGGCTTGTTTCGGAGCGCCGCGCCTGAGGTTATTGCATTCCTCCGTCTCTGTAAATTTCTCTGCACCGAGCATTAAACCCTGAATCATAATAACCTGCGCCAGACAATCATTCACAATCACAGAACAACGAGCCGGGGTGGAGGAGAGGATAATAATAGCGTCAGTCGGGGCTGGTGGGTGAAGATAAAAAATGCTGAAACAGGAAAAACGAAGTTGTGTGTTTGAGCTGGAAGGTGAAACCTGGAGTTTATAAGAAAATATTTCTGTTATGCAACACTGACCTCCAGTTACCTTTGTAGTTTTTTTTTTTTTTTTTTTTTCATTACTTCAAATAATCCTGGTGGCGTGATCAGATTTCTGCACAGTCTGTGGTGCAACGCAAACAAACACTGTGCAGAAAATTAGAGGAGGAGACAGAATGTCATTATTTACTGTGTTTTATGGGAGGAAACGCCAATATGCTGAATTATTCTTCCAGCTGCTTTATTTGCTTCCTTCCAAATGGAGCCACTTGCTTTTGCTGCTGTTGCTTCCGTTTTTAGGTATAAAACCTTAAAAAAAAGTTTGAAACAGTTCATTTGATTTTATTTGAAACAATTGTTTCTCTTCTGTTGTTGTTTTGACTTTTTTTCTAACATTGACACAGCCTGTGAATTTAGTTGCAGTAAACATGAGAAATGTTGCTACAGTAGTTGCTCTGTTTCAGATTTGTGTTATTTTATCAGACTTCAGGGTTTCGGATCATAAAACAAATATAAACGTCAAACAAGGAAAACCGCGGGAAACACATTAGGACGTTTTCAGGCTAAAGACAGAACTTATCTTACTTCAAGGTCAGGTAACGTGGAATACTTGAAGTAAGACAAAACTAACTTAAAAATAACTTATCAGTAGTAATTATGCTTGTTTTTAGTCAATAACTTCTTAATATTAATGAAATTGTTTGTGGCAGATTGTTTATTGGGTAAAATGTCTTGTTTTATGTGAAATAACCTGGCAGTGCGCTGTGGAGGAGCTCGGTCGCTTCATCTTCAGAAGACCTGAATCAGGTCTGGCCGTGTTGGGGTCATGTCATGTCATGTCAGCAACCTGAAATCCGGACCACAGCAGGCTGGTTGCGCTCCAACTGGGTTATTTTAAAGCTCTCGGCTTTGCTGCTCTTTGTGTCCCGACGATGTTCTGGCCTTAATCAGAAGGATTTCAACCAGCAGCTGCAGTAATCCGCGCTCTCCTGGCTGATAAAATACATCGTATCCACGTTAGAAAGGGTTTTATGCAGCGGGCCGCGGGGAACCGCACACACCTCCAAATTGCACCAGGGCTGGAATGTGCTGGTTGCTGGGAGGATGCTGTTTTATTTGGGTTTCTTCTGCTTCTAAGAACAGCGCAAGAGCTAAAAAAAAATGTATCCAACTGTTCCTTGGCAATAAGCTGTTTATGGGGGTCTGGAAAATTAACCGTTTCAAAAAACTCCAGATTGTTGAGTCGTTACCTAGCAACCCACGTTTAACTCCAGCATGTCTGATCAGCTGGTTTTACGGTCGTATGCCCTGTACAATGGCTGCTGGGAAAAAAACAAGTGTTTTGCTGTCGTCTTACCATCCGGAAACCACTTGTTGCATTCTTGTTGGTTGTGCAGAAGGCTCTACTTCTGCTTTTCACATATGTACTGTTGTGTAATTGCACATCTGTTTGCAACCATTTTCACTTGCAAGTGTAAATGTTGATGACCTGTTATGCCCCCTTGAACAGGTTAGAATAGGTTTGTGAGTTATACAAAAAATGTTCAGTAAATTTTTTGCATAAAATCATTCTTGCAGTGAGATTTTCAGTCTGCTCTGTTCTGCCAACTTTGAGCTGTTTTAGGACGTTCTGTCACTTTAAATCCAAATGTGCTGCTACTGGCCATGCCCCCAACTTGTACGTGAAAATGGCTTCCAGCTCAAACACACAACAGATGCGCAATTATACAACTGTACATCTTTGAAAAGCAGAAGTGGGGCCTCCTGCACAACCAACCAACAAGATTGTAGCAAATGGTTTTCTTAAAAGGATGTCAACAATAGAATACTCTTCTTTTCCAGCAGCCATTGTGCTTTTTACTCTTACTTAAGTAATTTTATTATGAAGTATTTCTACTGTTACTTGAATCAAATTTCTGGATTCTCTGCCCGCTACACCGTGTTCCAAATTATTATGCAAGTGATATCTTCTCAGATTTTCCTAAATGGTCAATACAAATGATGGTCAGTATAATTTTCAAGCCATGAACCTGATTAACAGTATAAATCAAATTTTACTGATCAAAGCTCCCAATGAGAACAGGATTTTTTTTCAAAAATAAAAACCTCAAAATGCTCTGTTCCAAATTATTATGCACAGCAGATTTTCTAAACATTTTATGGATTATAAAGAACTGCAAAGGGTCGTTCTTTGAATGTGCAGCATTAAGTGGTCACATGTACTAAAATCAAAAGCTGTTTCAATGTAAAACATCTTAACTGTTACGTGTTAACATGGGACCTTCTTTGGTTTCACCTGCACGGTTCCTGCATCCATTGAACTTTGTGGATAGTTTCTGCTGAATGTCTGCTGTTCTGATCTGAACTGCATCCCACCTCAGATCTCCTGCTGGAGGAAACTCCAAAGGTTTTCAACAGGGTCAGAGGAGGATGGTGACCCCACCATGAGTTTCTCCCTTTATGCCCATAGAGCCAATGACACAGTGGGATTCCTTGCAGCATCAGATGCTCCATTGTCCTGCATGAAGATGATTTTGCTGCTGAAGCTTCAGCTCTTCTTTTTGAACCGTGAAAGAAAGTGACCAGTCAGAAAGTCCAGATACTTTGCTGAGGTCATTTTCACAGCTTCCGGGACCCTAAAGGGCGACCAGTGATTCTCTCCCCATGATCTCGGCCCAAAGCATGACTCCACCACCTCCTTGCTGACGTCACAGCCGTGTTGGGACGTGGTGGCCGTCCACCACCGACCCACTACTGGGTCCATCTGGACCATCCAGGTTGCACAGCAGTCATCAGTGAACAAGTCTGTTTAAAATGAGTCTTCATGTCCTGCTGGACCCACTGCCACCGTTTCTGCCTGTGAGCCTGGTTAGGGGCCCAGTAGTGGGTTCTGGTTAGGGGCCCAGTAGTAGGTTCTGGTTAGGGGCCCAATAGTAGGTTCTGGTAAGGGGCCCAGTAGTAGGTTCTGGTTAGGGGCCCAGTAGTAGGTTCTGGTTAGGGGCCCAATAGTAGGTTCTGGTTAGGGGCCCAATAGTAGGTTCTGGTTAGGGGCCCAATAGTAGGTTGATGCAGCGCAGCCTCTGGAGGATCCTCCACCTGGAGGCTCCAGAGGCTCCAGCAGCTTCAAATGACTGTTTGCTGCTTTAAGGGCGTTTTAGCAGCTGCTCTCTGAATCCCATGAATGTGTCTAACAGAAACTTTCCTCATTGTGCCTTGATCTGCACAAACCATCTTTGTTCTGAATCAGCCTCAAATCTCTTCACAGTACAACGATAACGCTTCAGTTTTCGTTAAATATCTAATGTTTTCATACCTTGTCATACGGCTCTACACTATCTGATGATCTTTTCTCTTTCCCATATTGCCTGAAACCTGAGGCCTGATTAATAAAGTGGAACATCCTTCTAGTAGATTTCCTTTAATTGAGCTCAGAAAACTATCACTGAAATTAATTATAGTGATTCAAAGAGCCCTGACACACAATACCATCTATGAATTTAATAGCACAACAAAAAATGTAATCTTTATGACACTTAAATCCAATTTGCATAATAATTTGGAGCACGGTGTAAATGAAAAGCAAAAGTGGAGCCTCCAACCAACAAGATTGTAGCGTGGTAAGTCAACAATAAAACATTTGCCCTTTCCAGCAGCCATTGTGCAGCAGTAACACCAGCTGACTGAATGTGCAGGAGTTAAACTTGGGTTGCTAGGTAATGGCTGAAGTTCCACTGGGGTTGCTAGGTAACGGTGCAGTGCCTGTGGAATGTGAGGTTTTTCAAACTGGTCATTTTCCAGACATCGAAGCTCATTTAACTCATTTCCATAAAACAACTGGGTGTTTTTTTCTTCTTCTTTTTTTAGGAGCAGTAGAGACAAAACAGGAAGAAAAATTTTTGGGAAATGTGAATTTTTCATAATGGGTTCCATTTCAGTGGTGAAGCGACCTGCTGTGCGTCCGACTCCAGGTCTAAATGTTTTCTGTAACTGTACCTCCCAGGCGGAGAGGAGAAGCAGCTGCTGAGTCCTCTGCTATTTCCAGCGCTCTCCTCTTCCTTTCCTACCCTCTCATTTTCCAAAACACTGCTTTTCCCGGCCGCTCCTTACCTCCAGCGGCGTTCCCGCTGTCCGAGGTTATGGCGAGCCGCTAAATGAGCCGACTCCACCAGCCCTCTGCCATTTTCTCCTCCGTCACAATGCCAGCCAGGCGTTTAATCTTCATCAGGACCCCCGACTCCACATTTAGATCTGCACGGATTTCAGCCTGAAACTATTCATAGAGTCACAAGATGCCTTTCAAGCCATTTATTTCCTCCGGATCCGACTTCCTGCTCCATGAATAAAACATGGCTGAATATAAATCATCAAGCAAATGATATCATTGAGACGCAGGAAGAGTTTACAAGTGTGAAACCGATTTTCTCCATTGCAGCTAAGCGGATCGGATAACCCTCTTTTTTAGTTTAGGGGTTCACACAAGTGCAGATGTCAAAGGCCGCCTTTTTATTCCTCCATAGAGAAAATTAAAGGACGAGGCAGCTATGAATTATTGAATATCCTCATCTCATCTTCCTTTTTTTAACTCCAGTCGGCTGATTTATTGCCTCCAACCCGGCCGTGTTTCAGAGGAATGGATTTTCCTGGACAGATCGGAGCTGTGACTAACGGCCATCTTTCTCTTTCAGTGGGCGAGTTTGTGAGCGACGTCCTGCTGGTTCCAGAGAAGTGCAAGTTCTTCCACAAGGAGCGGATGGACCTGTGCATCAGCCACCAGCAGTGGCACGCCGTGGCCAAGGAGGTGAGGACCCGATCCGCTCCGCAGGACTACAGATTCCCTGGTCACGCTTCGCTTGGAGGAGACGCTTATACGCTTCTAACCGACACGCTTTCTGAGGGTCTTAATGAAACGACTTGTTCAAAACGTTCAGCAGGATTACACAATTAAATCCCTTCTAAACATCTTCCAAGATGATTTTTGAAACGTTTGAACTGAATTCTTCTTCCCTCCGTTTAATATTTAAGAAGTTTCATAAGAATCAGCAGTGAAGTTTTCGGACCGATCGTTAAAAAAATTCTGATTTTTTTTTTTGTCTGAATATAGCAAGAAAGTCACTGAGTGCGTAGAAGTAAAGTGAATATTGTCTCCAAACGTTTTAGTCAAGTAAGAGTATCACTACTTCAACTTATTTTTACTTTAAGTAAAAAGTAGACGTCCAGATAAGCAGTTTACTGATCAAATTATCAGTCATTAATATTTAAAAATTACATCATCAGATGAATCAAAATATAAAATTAAGAGGAAATTTTGGTATTTTACAGACAAAAATGACAATAATTCAAATAGCTAACAAAAAATAACAAAATCAGATGAAGTAAAATGTTTCCAAATCAGTTTCTTTCAATAAAAATCTGATGAAACTTAAACAGAAACTGCAGGCGTGTGTCTGCGTCTGGTGAAGTTTAGGTTAAAACATGTTTGTTTCTCATGCAGTGGGTAGAAAATCTGGAAATTTTACTCAAGAGTAGAAATACTTAATAATAAAAAAGTATTTGATAATCAGTTTACGGAAGTACTGAGTAACTGATCAAATTTAGTATAATATAAAATTAAATGGAAATTTTTGTATTTTCCAAATCAGTTTCTTCCAGCAATTAACTAAATTACACTTACTTGAGTAACTATTTTGAAAAATAATAAATAAACAAACTTTTAGGAGTATTTTTTACTACGCTGTGCTTTGAGTAGTTGTATTATTAAGTATTTCTGCTCTTATTTGAATAAAATTTCTGGATTTTCTGCCCGCTGAATGAAAAACAGACATGTTTGAACCAAAAATTCACCAGACGCAGACGCACACCTGCAGTTTTTGTTAACAGTTTCAAAAGATTTTTATTGAAAGAAACTGATTTGGAAAAAATTTCTTTTGTCTATGTAATTTTTAAATCTTAAATGATTGATACTCAGTACTTGAGTAGACTTTTTACCAAATACTTTTTTACTCTTGAGTACAATTTGTAGCTACTCTGCTCTCCTCTTGGATTAGAAACTAGACTAAAATTACTTTGTAAGACTTTGTGGGTTTTTTTTTCATGAAGATTATTCCAAATGTTTGATATTAAGCCCAGGAAATCCTAAAAAACATCCATAATACGGTTATTTTTAAAAATATTCCCTCCTCCTCTGTGAGTGTGTGTGATCAGACGTCCTCACATTTCAGCCCGTAATCAGATTAGCGCTGCGGCTGCTAATCCCCCTCAGGAGGCTGCAGAGTTAGTTTGACCGTAACTGAAGCTCTCCTCAAACATTTCCTCGCCTTCTAGATTTTGTTTTTCCGTCAGCACCGCGGACGTTTAACGCAAACCGTCAGTCGATTTGAAACGTTTCCGGTGGAGAAAATGTGAGAAACGACTCGGAAAACAAAGGATGTTGTTTCTCAAGCTGCTGCTGAGATGTTAAGCGGGGCGGCTAATCCGTCTCTGCGCCGGTGGGGTTTCAAGCCGAGTTCGTATCCGATACCTTCCAGCTGCTGCGGGAGGGAAGCGTTTGGGAAAAGCAGGTCACCTGCAGGACAGCGTGACTTTGGGAAAATGCGGAGCGCCTCACTCAAACTCAAAATTCTACTGCAGTACAACCACAAACTTTACAGTATTTCACTGGGATTTCCAATGAAATATCAACAGAAATTAATTTTTAAGTGTGAACTAAAGACGCACAGATTCATTCTTTGTACTTCTGAAACCGATATCTGAATTGATTTGAAACATTAAAACAAAAATCTACTGAATTACAAACTTATTTGATAATTTATTTGATAACTCTGCACCAATATAGCTCACTTAAATGCACCAATATCTTAATTCGCCTGGTAAAAAATGTAAAAACAACATTGACTTTTCCAGTTAGTTAGTTAATTAGGAGTAAAACGGCCAATTTAAAATAAATAATAAAGAAACTGAAACTGACAAAAACAACAGGATGGCTACCTGACAAAAATAAACTGCAACAAACTTTCTTTGAAATGGCTCAGAAAGTGAAATTAGAAATGCTGAATAAATAAATAATCAAACATAGAATTAGACTGAATAGATCTGCCGGATATCCGATCTGGAATCTTTTGTCAAATCCATTTTTTTTCATAAATGAATCGTTCTCTGGAGAACAAGCAGATGGATTACGGATAAAACTGTAGACATTTTTAAAGCATGTTTATTAGACGAAAAATAAAATAAAAAAAACAATATCCCTGTTCAATCCAGCATCCAGAAGTGGAAAAATAGCGTTTTTTAGAGACTCAGCCAGAAGGTCTGAGTGGCTGTGTTGGGCTAATCCGCCAACAGCCGATTAGCAGTACTGATTTTTCATGTCGCGTTTTTGACAGTTAGCATACTTAGCTGCCCCTAAATTGATTTTAATATAAACAGATTATTAATGAATCTGTAAATTAGGAGAGTGTCACCTCATTTATGTTTGAGTTTTTGCTGGTTTTTTTGTTTAACATTTCATCAACTTGCATGGAAGTTGCAATATTTAGATTCTATCAGTGTTTAAAATTGCTTAGCGCACTTAGCTTCCCCTAGCTAAGTTATGAAGCTGCTGCGTCTCCAACACATGGTCGCTTTATAAACTTTCAGTGGAATAAAGTTCAACATTTGTGCTGAAGTTTTGGTTTTTGACTGTTGAGAATTCTTCAAGGACGCCGTAATTTCCGTACTATAGAGCGCACCTCACTACAAGCCGCGCCTACAAATTTTTTTTTAATAAACTGGGAACGTACATATATAAGCCGCTGATAACTGCGCCGCTCTCGGTTTTCAAGAGGACGCAGCAGAGGGTTTTGGTAATAAACCTGCTGGATTTATTAAGGACGCAGCTCTGCGTCTCCAACGCCGAACCATGGTTTCGTTCACGCCGAGTTTACCCGCAGCGGCTCCATTTCCCTCCTGCACTGCCAGATCTTTAGCCTTCAACTTAAAAGCGGCATCTTCTTCTTCGTGTGGTTTCCATGATGAGGGGGTTTGAGTTTGAAGACATTTCTCCGTCGTGCCTGCTGCTAGCATGTGCTTGTTCTAAATGAAAATTAGCACTTCTTCTTTGATTTCCAATTTTGACTTCCAATGATTCACCTCCTGCTGTAGAGCCCCTTGGCGGTTGAAGATAAATCCACAGAAAAGCCGCACCGGGCTATAAGCCGCATGGTTCAAAACGAGGGAAAAAAGTAGCGGCGTATAGTCCGAAAAATACTGTAGTTATGCGTTTATCGTCATGCTCTTATTTTGAGGTGAGTGAAGACTGTTTATGCTGCAGTTCTGTTTCCTGCCTGCATGTTCTCTGTTTTTTTTCTCCCATCCAATATTTCACTGGCTTTCTAAAAGATAATGTCAAAATTAAACTGCTATCAGAGGGTTGTTTATTTTTTTCTGGGGCAGATTTAATTTGAATTAGCGCTTTAGCATTCGCTTCCCTGATAAACTATGTTTGTTCAGCACTTTAGCATTAGCAAAACTAATGTTTATGATTAGTGTGTTAGGGTTAGCGCAGCTAGCTTTTTAGGCAGCAGTGCTCACCTGTGGGCAGTGGCAGAATCCGCTGACAGGAAGCTGTTTGGTGTGACCCTGTCAGGCCTGCTCCAGGAGCTCCATGGTGCTCCACAGTTACGGCATGCTGCTGCCCTGCGACATCGACAAGTTCCACGGCACAGAGTACGTCTGCTGCCCCGCCTCCCGCTCCGCAGAGTCCGCTCCGCCGTCCCTGCCCTCCCAGGAGGAAGACGACGACGAAGACGAGCCCGTGGAGAATGAGGACGTTGCCCTGGGTGACGATGAGCCTCTGGAGGAAAGGTGAGCAGGTCTTTGGAAACCTTCCGATCGTAAGTTTAGTCTGTTTATTTCTTTGTGTTTTCTCATCCGATAGTTCAGTAGATTCGGTTCGGTTGGGGAGCAAAATTACAACATTTGTTACATTTTCAGCTACTGCGACTCAAACCCTTTGAAAAACCTGTTCCCCTCCTCGCCTGTGGGGGCGCTGCACTTATAACCAGTGAAGGAAACAACATGGAAACTTCTGAAGAAGACACTGAGCGACATCGGATTTTAGCAGTTGTAGGATTTCTCTTTTGTCTTTGGTAAAAGACAACAAGCCATTTCTCTTGCCAGTTTTACGCTCATGCATTTGTTTTGGTTGTATTTACCCACAATGCACTGCGCTGTAGTGCACTTCTTGTTTGGTTTTTCCACATGCGTTCAAATTGCAGTGGAGTTCACTTAAACCAAACAAAGAATGTGGTTTGTAGGTGGACCAGAGTTTTAGTTTGCATCAGAGTTCGGTTACACAATCACACCTCACCAAATGAACCAGAATGCTCCAAAACCAGGAAGTGGACTACAGCCCAGGGCATTCTGGGTAAATACAACCAAAACGAAAGAGTCTAGTGCCAGCAGAAGAAATTTGTTTTATCAAAGACAAAAAAGAAATCCTACAGCCACCAAAATTTGATGCTACTCCATTTTTGTTTACATTTCAAAAAGCAGGAAGTTGCGCTCAGTTTCTTCTTCAGAGGTTTTTGTGTCGTTTTCTTCAGTGGGTTTTTGTGCAGAGCCCCCGGAGGATGAGGAGGGGAACAAGTTTTTCACTCAGTTTGGATCGTTTGACACAGAGCAGTGTGAAAATGAACCGCAGCAGCTGAAAATAGAATAAATGTTGCAACTTTGGTCCCCAACAGAACCGAATCCACCGGACTCTGAGAGTTATCAGGTGTGAAAACTCTCTAAATCAGGGATTCCTTTGATACACTAAGTTTAGGTAGCTGCTGCTACATCTCCACCACACCTGAGTCAAATGAACAGCTCATCACCAGTTCTCTGCAGAGCTGAATGATCTACTGATAAGAAAATCATCCTTTTTATTCAGATCTGTTGGAGCGTCTAAAGCTTAAAGCGTTGCAGCTCTTGAGGACAGAACCGGAGCACCTCTGCTCTAAATCGTTTACTTCCCCTGTTCCAACCTCTCCAAGGTTGTTTTCTCTCAGCTCAAGGATGTAAAGGCTTGCAGACTTCTTGTACAAACATTTTTTTAGCGAGCGGGTCGCTCTCAGGAGCTCGGTGAATTCAAGCATGGTAGTGTGAGAGGATGCCACCTGTGCAGCAAGTCGAAACATTCAGCGATCAACTGTTAGTGGTATCAGCAAATAGGAACAACAGAAACCCAGTCAAGGAGAAATAATGGTGAGCTGAAGCATGCCGAGCTGCTCAGTGTGCAGAAATCAGCTGCGCTTTAGAGATACATGCCAGCCGGACAGAGAAAAGTTTTTCTTTCTAAAAGTTTTGATTTAATTACTGCTCCGCGTATGATGTTTCTTCAGCAAACAGCCTTATTTATGAGTCTGTATACTCCAATTAGCTGTTAAGCAAATACTGAATTAGTTGGAGATTATATCAATAATCAATTAATCACGATTAATCCAATTAATCCGATTTTTCATTTAACCTTTTTGGTATGTTAGAAATACATTAAAAAGTGCAAATAAGCAAATAATTCAAGTCCTTTTTGTAAGAAGAAAATAGACATTTTATGGCCTAAGAGGTAAAAATGTAGCATTCCTTTAGGAAAACTGAACGAAATTAGTTGACGATTATTTCGATAATCTGTTAATCATGATTAATCATTTCAGCCTTAATCATGATTTTAAAAAAGTAATACGAAGGAAGATACAATAAATCCCCACCTTGACATTTCTGACTGTATTTTACCAGTTTAACTAGAGGAAGAACTGAAGTTCAAGCAAACAGATCAAACTTCATAGCTGCATAGCAAAGTTTTTCCATTCAAACGCAATAATAATGTATTTACTGGTCAGTTCATGCCGCATTTCTAATACCGAAAGGCGTCTTTTCTAAAATATAAGGTTTTTTAAAAAACTTTTACATGTAAGTTACCTGTAATATCAAGTTTTATATTCTTTTCCATAGGATACAAACCAACGACAAACTTATGTGCAAAATGCCAGATGCAAAACAAAATAATCAGCTGTAGTTTTTACAGATAATTGTTGTTTTTACACACTTTTTGAAAGAGCACAGTAACTTACCAGAACTGGTCACTAAAGACAACTGAAAATCTGAATTGTCATTAACAAACGGTAAACATGTCAAGGATGGATTGTAAATTACATAAGGCAAGTTTATGCCAGGAGACGGCATCCTTCCTTCTAGAAAGTCATTTGGTATGAGATGTTATAAATCTTTACATGGATAATAAGCATATTTTTTATAAGTAGGCCCCATGGCTGTTATTGTTTACATCTGGAAATTTTGTAGTTTTAGCGTAGCACACTGTGCCACCGCAAAGGGAAAAATAACGCAGAGAAACCCTTGAAGAACAACTAAAAAACACTTTTTTCCCGCTCTCTGTGTTGGCTGCGCTACGCAGACTCGTATCCATAGCAACTGACAACAGCGCCACTTTACCTATCAAGATTCAACACCAAAGAATACTCAAACATTTCCCTCACAAAGAACCGAACATTCAGGCCACCACAGTTCTGTTTTAGCCTTGATGTTTATTTTTCTTTTATTATTAAGTGATCCCTGTGGTAGATTAGCTACCACTGCTATTAGCTAAGCTAACACAGCAGTGGTAGATTAGCTACCACTGCTATTAGCTAAGCTAACACAGCAGTGGCAGATTAGCTACCGCTGCTATTAACTAAGCTAACACAGCAGTGGCAGATTAGCTACCGCTGCTATTAGCTAAGCTAACACAGCAGTGGCAGATTAGCTACCGCTGATATTAGCTAAGCCAACACAGCAGTGGTAGATTAGCTACCGCTGATATTAGCTAAGCCAACACAGCAGTGGCAAATTAGCTACCGCTGCTATTAGCTAAGCTAACATAGCAGTGATAGATTAGCTACCGCTGCTATTAGCTAAGCTAACACAGCAGTGGTAGATTAGCTAATTCAAACACTTTCTCTACCAATTATTTGTCAGAGTTGGTGTTTAGGTCACGTTTTTTTTTTTTTAACTGAACGGAAACACAGATTTCCACATCACATGTACATGTTACGGTTGTCATAGTCAAGCTAGCATAGCCGGCCTACTTCCCTCTCCTTTGCTATTTTTATTTTTTATTAAAACTTTTTCCTGACCTTGTCATCTAATTGTTATAGTGTAGCGAATCACGCTTTTACTTTTATATATCAGGTGTTAGGATTTAGAGCGTTATGTTGACATCTGTTCAAAAACAAAAAAACAAACAGATTTATGTTGTTTTTAAATACAAATTTAAAATTTGTCTCTAGCTGCAACAAAAAATATGTTGTAGCAGAGAGACTTAAACATGACTCCCTGTGTTTATACAATAATACTGGCTGAGGTTGGTGGGATCGTTGATATGAATTACCGTTAAATGTATTTAAAAAAAATTTGAAATCAAGTTTTGTTGTAAAAGGAAGTTATGCGTCAATGTTTTGGACGCTGATACACGGGTGGAAAAGACGCTAAATGTCATATTTCATCTTTCTCATTTCAGTGTGACCAAAGCTAATAAGGAACCAATTCAGAAGGAAGAGGCTGTGGACGAAGATGAAGATGAAGAGGAGGAGGAGGAGGAGGAGGAGGAAGACGAGGACGAGTACCACTACGTCTACGGGGATGAAGAGACAAAAATGAAGGCAGAGGAAGAAGAAGAAGAGGAAGCAGAAGAAAAAGAAGAAGAAAGCAGCAACCGACCAAAGAAAATTAAACAGAACCAAATCCCTCTTCGTGAGGGTGAGTAATATTTCCTTTAAGATTATATCATCCTGCGTTCATTTTGATAGAAATATTAATGATTATTATTTACTTCCGTTTACAACTTATCAGCATGCAGATCATTTTATTTCTGGTCGTCTCACCTTAAAGTCGCCATGCGGTTCATAACACTCCTGCGAGAAACTTTAGAAATCAATCAATTATTCTGGAGATTAACTGAGTCATCGGATAAGAAAAATACTCACAGCCATGTTAGTAATCAATTATTGTTTTGATTATTCAGGCGATTAATCAATTAACCTGTTTTTTAAAAATGGCAGATATTACAGATTTTATATTTAACCACATAAGCCATTTTTATGCAATGTTAGAAGTAAGTTAAAAAATAAAAAGAAACAAATAATTAACTGGTTTTTACAAAAAAAGCCTTTTAATAAATGACTTTTATTTTAGCAAAGAAAGTATTTTTTTTGATTAAAAAAATTAATAATTTTTTTTTTATTATTTTAGAAATTAATCTACAGATGCTCTAGAGTGCACTAAACGTGCTTAGAGATATATATAATATATAAATTTACAAAAAATGTTTTGAACCACGTGAAACTAAACTATGAGTAGAACATATTTACAAAGGTTTTATTTATCTTAATTGCAGAATGCATATATTTTTTTGTACAGTTTTAGCTTACTTACGGTTTCACCAGACAGTCTTTTATTTTTCTTACAGTGCGTATACTCAGATTAACGATTAATCGTTTCAGCCCTGAACTATATCTGCTCCCTTCCGAGTGAGACGGGTCCCTGTCGCGCCTACTTTCGTCGATGGTACTACGACATGGAGCGGCAGGACTGTTTGCCCTTTGTATATGGCGGCTGCCACAGCAACCAAAACAATTTCGACTCATGGTTTCATTGCATCAACATGTGCGTTTACAACTGTAAGTGTAACGTGTCGGAGGCCGGTGTGGCTGAGCCGTCCGCTCTCCGCCTGTCGGCCTGAAAATCGATACGCATCACTTTGGTTTAGTTTCTCTCCAATTGAGCAAAACCTCTTCACTGCTGAAATCATCTCATAATTTTATTTTGATTTCTCTCCATTTGCCTGTCACGACTTAAAGGGAACCTGTTTTGCAAAATTCACATTTTGTACGTTTTCGTACTTCCATTTTGTCTTTACTGCGTCTAAAAACAGCCCAAGCACTTAAAAAAAATAACACCTGCCGTTTTTTGGCAATAATTTCATGCGTTTTTGTTTCAAAAACCTTCAGATCACTGAGTCGCAATGCTTCGTTACCTAGCAACCCAAGCTGAGCTCCAGAACATTTGGTCAGCAGGTTTTTCTGCAGAATGCGGTGTACAATGGCTGCTGGGAAACACAAGTGTTTTGCTGTTGACTTATCATCCAGAAACCACTTGGTGCATTCTTTTTGGCTGTGCAGGAAGCTCCACTAATACTTATCAAAGATGTAGGATTGTATAATTACGCTTCTGTTTGCAGCCATTTTCACGATAATGAAAATCTGCTGGCCAAAGATTATTTAAATCCAAATAATCTGTGGCCAGCAGCAAATTATTTGGATTTAAAGTGACAAGACGCTCAAAACAGGCAGAACTGAACAGACTGAAATATCTAAGAATGATTTTGTGCAAAAAAAGTCATGAATATGTTTTGTTTAGGCCACAAATCCACCCTAACCTGTCCAAGGTTACGTTTAAAGCCCTAAGGCTTCTCATCAATAACTTAGCAATTTTTACAAACCACTAAAAATTATTTCTGATTAATCAGTTCAGGTTTTTTGTAAAATTGTGTTTTGTATTTTGCTCCTTTTTTC
The DNA here is from genome assembly GCA_903067095.1 of Girardinus metallicus. Classification (NCBI taxonomy): domain Eukaryota; kingdom Metazoa; phylum Chordata; class Actinopteri; order Cyprinodontiformes; family Poeciliidae; genus Girardinus; species Girardinus metallicus. The sequence goes on from CAEGAE010003477.1 coordinate 26,596, forward strand.
TAAACAGTTTAAATGTCCTTATGTGAATAAATGTCATGAAGACGAGTTGAAAAGGGATGAAACTTTCCTACATTAGGAAATTATTTGTTCTTAGCATTATTTAAATAAGACTAAACCAAATTATGTTTTATTAGATTATTTTAAAGAAAAATAGAATTATTTTATATTTGACTAATTATATATAATAATAATAATAATAATAATAATATATAATTAGTCAATGACTGTTTGTCTTTTGTTATTGATGCTGTTTTTTGTGAAATTTAAAGAAATGATGTTTCATCCACTCTAATTAAAATTAAATAGTTGCTATATTGATGTGTTAGCTATTAAATGCGGGTTTAGTTGATGTATTTATGTATTACACATGTAATAAATTATGGGAATAGTTTATACTTCCATTTACATATCCACTCCCTTAGATTTGCAAAACAAAAGCTTTGATTTTATGCTGTAAGTAATTTTTTTTAAACATATTCAAAAAAAGTAAAGAATCATTATTAATTTTTGTGCACTAAAATCTGATTAAAGGTTTAAGCATTTGCATATAGGCAGCCATGCCGATGAGGCAGGTTTCAGTACTTAAGCTGAAGACACAATTTAGGTCACAACAGACCAAAAAGATTCTTATTGTACCAAGGTACCAGTCAGGAGAAACATAGAAAAATAGCGTGTGTTGATTTAGAAAACCAGATCGGCTAGAAATCAGATTTTTGTTGCTGTGCTTTATGAGTAAACTGGGATTCATTTCAATTAATTCAATTTTTATTCTGAAATAGTAGAGAATATGTTAGACTTCGATGCAGTAGCAAAGTTTTTAGAAATTATTAATTTGTATTCAGTGGAGCATTTAGGTACATTGTGGTAGAAATTTTTTTTTAATTTTTTAGATTAATATCAGGAACTTCCTAAAGTTTATTGGGGGGGATTATTGAAGTTAAACAGTTGCAAGAACAAAACTCAGAAATTTTAATTTTAATGTCAATTTCTTTAGGAAAAATTTTCAAAGATTGAAAAGTTGCAAATTTTGACTTTTCTAGTTTTTTTCTTATAATTTTTTTTTACTTTCAAAGCTCAGTAATTACATTTGTTTTCCTACAGAATTTTTGAAATTAACCTTTAATTTCTGATTTAATTTTTCACACAAATTTTCCACTTTTGAACCTCCAGAAACTTTTTTTTTATATATATATATATTTGACCTTTCTAGTGAATTTCTGAGAATATTTTAAAAATTTCAGATTTTTTTTTATTTTTATTAATTTTCAACTTTTGGACCTCATAATTTATTTTTTTTTTCTATTGAAAATTTCTGAGATTAATCTTAAAATTTCTGACTTCTCAACATTTGGACCTTAGAAATATTTCAGATATTTTTTTAATAGAAAATTTATGGGAACAATATCACAATTTCTGTTTTTTTTTTTTTTTTTTTAAAAACAAATTTTCCACTTTTGGACCTCATGAATTTATTTAATTTTTCTAGAAAATTTATGAGAATAATCTCAAAATTTCTGAGGTTTTTGGTGGAAATTTGCTGCTTTTTTTTCCCCAGCCGCTGCGATGTCGTAGAAAACTCCTCATAATCAAAAAATGCGTTATATTTTGAGTGGAAATGTCAGAACTCTGCTCCACTCGCTCATCGGGTCACAGCTTGATATTAAAAATGTTTTTATTCTTCTGCTTTTTTTCAGTTCGTGCATGCTCATGTTTTTGTCTCTATATTTGCGTTTGCTTTCTGACATTTCTTCACGTTTCTTCGTTCGTCTTCCCACAGAGTTTATTTTTAGAAACCCACCAGGATGTTTTTGTTTTGTTGTTGTTTTTGATTTTCTCGTCGATTCGCTTTCATCATTCCAAACGGTTCAGGAACCTTTCCAACTGGATTTTGTGGCATTTATAAAAAACCATAAGCAGATGAAGTCGTGGCGTTCGGAGCAGGAAGCTGCAGTTTATCTTTGTTTTGACACTGCAGCGGCATGATAAGGTTTCCCTCCTGCTGCTTTGGTGACTCCTCGTTAGACGATTCAGAGAGGAAACTAAAAAATAAAAACTAAAACGGGCCACCCGGTTTCACCCAGCTGTCAAACATGGAGTCAAACCTGTCAGCTGAAAGCCGATGAGGGAAAATTGAAACGGAAAGACTGTCAGGTTCCCTCAGAGATCTCAGCCTCGCTGTGGGAAGAGGAACGCCACCGAGTAACAAACCTTCCTCCTGTTCCGGCTCCTTTCTGTCCTGCTGCGCCTCGACGCTTTGTCTCTTTTCACTTGATCGTCTCACTAATTCCTACTTTCTAATAGTCTACTTTGATCCTGCCGCCTGGTCCGACGATGTGGACGTCTACTTCGAGACGCCGGCGGACGACAAGGAGCACGGCCGCTTCCAGAAAGCCAAGGAGCAGCTGGAGGTCCGGCACCGGAACCGCATGGAGAGGGTGAGCTTCCAGAACCTGCTCCTCTTGTTTTCTTCCCCCATTGTTTGCTTTTGCTGCCAGTCTGAGAGATAACAGGAGTTTAGCGATTTAAATTAAATGTTTTGTATTTTGTTTGCCGTGTGGAACCTTATAGAAATGGTACATTAGCAAATAAAACAGTTCTGCGTGGTCTTTTCCTCTCATCAGTCTTAATTTAAACAGAATCTCTAAAACGTTTGGATAGAAAAATTAGGTTTTTGAGTTGAAAATCATTCTGAAAAATCGGAGTCCAATCGATTTGTATCTCTGGTGGCCGGACGTTGGGACGTTGGTGGAAACGACCGAGAGCCACACACTCTGATCTCATTAAAACAGCTTTTTATTTTTCTAGTTTTAAAATGCATTTCTGCTAAAATTGCATCTTTATTCCGCTAATATTATGATTATTCTTCCAGTTAAACAAATTCTCGCAGCATAACAATCCGTCGTACGACTCGCAGAAGGGATTGTTGAAATAAAAGCCACTGTATGAAAATATTTTCAGTTCTTTTTTTAGAAAAGAAGGCGAGGAAAATAAAATTTGTTATTTAAAAATCTGACATTTTGTCTTAAAGTTGTACCGCCCAGTCCAACATAACGTTTTGCAGTTTTTATTTTCATAAATCTGTTTATTGCTTTGCAACCCACATCCAGGCCTGTCGCAATAATTCAGTTAATCGCATGACTGATAAAAACAAAATCAATAATTTCCGTTTACATAATTTATTGTTTCTCTCTTTTGATCTAAAACTGCATGATAAAAGTTACCCGCCTGGTTCTTTGGTCTCAACTGCCTCCTTTGTTTATAGAGACTTCATAATTCATTTTATTTGTTGTTTTGTTTATGTAGTTTGGATATTTAAAATATCTTCCAGTTTTAGCGTTAAAAGTTATCTGAAATATGAAGTTTATTGCTCTTTGGGAACGTGTTCTTGCTTCATTATCGGCATTATTACCATTAAATCACCTGAAAACCGTCTCAAAACAACAATATTATCGTTTATCGTGATAACTTCTGGGACAGTTTATCGCCCAGTAAACTTTATCATGACTCACATGTTTACAAAACACCAAGCAAAAACAAAACAACACGAACACAAACCTTCAAGGTGGGTGGTAACTAGTGACATCTACTTGAGTAACTTTTTTGGAAAAACTGTATTTTTACTTTTACTTGAGTACTTTTCTCATGAAGTACTTCTACTCTTACTTGAGTAAAGTGTTTTTATTTTTCTGCCCACTGAATGAAAAACAAACATGTTTTTACCAAAAACTCAGCGGACACAAACACACACCTGCAGGTTTTATTGAAGCTTCGTTTAAAAGTTTTTTATTTAAAGAAACTGATTTGGAAACATTATTTTCCTGATTTTGTTATTTTTTTTGTTACTTACATGGAATTATTGTCATTTTGGTCCAAAATTTCCACTTAAGGTTTTAGTTTGATGTAATTTTTAAATATTAATTGGTTGATAATTTGATCAGTTACATTTCCCAGATAATTTTTTACTCTTATTCGAGTAATTTCTTGGATGGCTACTTTTTACTTTTACTTGAGTCGTGTTGAAGTTTTGCTACTATTGATGGAGTTAAATGTTTTGGCTACTCCGTCTGGGTAAATTACACTGACACGTTGTGATTTCAGCCGGTTTATATCAGGGCTTTATGTTGAGATCCGGTCCGATAGTTTGCTACATCGTGGTGTTTTTGTTCCGTTTCACCTGGAGAAAAGGTAAAGCGTTGCCCTGTTCGTCTCTTGCAGGTAAGGAAAGAGTGGGAAGAGGCGGATCGGCAGGCCAGGAACATTCCCCGGGCGGAGAGACAGACTCTGGTCCAGGTGAGCCCTGATTTTTGCCTCTTTGTTTGGCTGAGACTCGACAGGTCTGTAATTATCTTTTTCTCCAGCTGCTCTATCTTTACTCGTCTGAGTCTAAATTAGGACTTAAATGAGTCTCCCTGGAGGCTGGAGGACTGAAAATGAGACCTAGATTTTTATTTCCCTAATAAAAGTAAAACGAGTGCCACTCTGTGTCGTAATCTGAGCGTTTTGTTTTCAGCACTTCCAGGCGATGGTGGAGTCCCTGGAGGAGGAGGCAGCCAGCGAGAAGCAGCAGCTGGTGGAGACTCACCTGGCCCGGGTGGAGGCCATGCTGAACGACCGCCGCCGCGTCGCCCTGGAGAACTACCTGGCCGCCCTGCAGGCCGACCCCCCCAGGGTCAGCGCAGACCCACTAATTACCACCACTAATGACATGACGACAACTTTTAAAGCTACATTTATGAGAGTAAAAGTCATATTTTGAGTTTTAAAGATACATTTACAAGACTAAAAGTCCTACTTTTGAGAGTAAAAATATGACTCTCAAAAATACGAACTTTTGAGTTTTAAAGTCATATTTACGAGAGTAAAGATCACGTATTTGAGAGTAAAGGTCATATATTTCAGAGTAAAAGTCATAAAAATATGGCTCAAAAATATGAATTTTGAGTTGTACAGTCATATTTACGAGAGTAAAAGTCATAATTTCTTTTTATAAAATCATATTTATGAGACTAAATATCATAATTTCCTTTTATAAAATCATATTTATGAGACTAAATATCATAATTTCAACTTTTTAGATTTATGATTATGAGATTATAAAATTCGTTGGAGAAAGTGTGACTATCTCATAATTAATACTTTAAAACACTACATGAATTTTTGTTGGGCTTTTATTTTCCTTTATGGCAGTAATGGACTTCCATACATATCTGAGCGAGAGCATTGGTTTTATTTTGCCACATCCAGATTTGTGGCTTGTTTCTAAGATTTGCGGCCGGTTGTTTGGTGCCGGCCTTCAGCTCATCTTACTGTTCCTTAGCGTGAGCTCAGACCCGGTTTAGGGTCCAGGAAGTGGAAACCCGGTTCTGATGGCATTGGCCTGTCGCTCTGTGTCTGTTTCAGCCCCACCGCATCATGCAAGCGCTGAAGAAGTACGTCCGAGCCGAGAACAAGGACCGGCAGCACACCGTGCGCCACTACCAGCACGTCCTGGCGGTGGACCCAGAGAAAGCCGCGCAGATGAAGTCTCAGGTCGGTGTTTCCATCCCGCTAGCCGTCGCTAACGGCAACGCCAAAATGGCCGGTTCTGAGCCGCTTGTTCATCAGAAGGAGAAATTTAGTGTGACATTGTTGAGGAGGGAAGGCAGCCAAAACAGAACCAAACAGAACCAAACGGAACCAAACGGAACCAAACGGAACCAAACGGAACCAAACAGTTGGTTTAACCCTTCAGTTGTTTCACCAGCACAAAGTTTATCCTCAACATTCAGCAGGAAGCATCCATCTGTTCATCCATCCAACCATCCATCTGTTCATCCATCCATCTGTTCATCCATCCATCTGTTCATCCATCCATCCATCTGTTCATCCATCCATCCATTTGTTCATCCATCCATCTGTTCATCCATCCAACCATCCATCTAACTATCCATCCATCCATCCATTTGTTCATCCATCCATCCATCCATCCATCCATCCACCCATCTGTTCATCCATCCAACCATCCATCTAACTATCCATCCATCCACCCATCTGTCCATCCATCCATCCATCCAACCATCCATCTGTTCATCCATCCATCCGTTCATCCATCCATCCACCCATCTGTTCATCCATCCACCCATCCAACCATCCATCTATCCATCTGTTCATCCATCCATCTGTTCATCCATCATGAACTTTTTAATTTAATCTTAATCCTCAAACTATGCTGTGGCCATAACTAAAATCTGTCCTGTTCGATCTGGAAGCCTGTGCCGAGTCGATCTTCCTCCCGCTGCCCATCCTCTTCCTCTTCGTCCTCTTCCTCTTTGTCCTCTTCCTCGTCCTCTTCCTCTTCGTCCTCTTCCTCTTCGTCCTCTTCCTCTTCCTCCTGCTGCTCAGACAGAGCGGGGTAATGATGCCTCAGCCTGCTTCCTCTCTGCCCTGTTTGTAAGTGTGTGGGCGGCAGAGAGCAGAGAGTGTTTCATTCACTCCAGCCTGAGCTGCAGATTAACGCGCCGCAGCGGGACGGCGCCGGACCCTGACCCGCTGGCGTTGGGATCGGGTCGGACTCGCCTTCACTGGGTCCAGATCTCTGAGTCGGCAAACGGACGAAGCCACACAGTCACAGGGAATATTGGCATAAAGTCAGTCTGGCATTTCCTCCTCCAGGTTCAGTTTCCTTCTCTGTCAGTATTTTGACTCATAATCCAGGATAATCTGTTCTTTATTACATCTTCACTTTCAGATTTTAATAACTCTGAATGTCTGGAGTGAGTGCGGTTGCTTAATGCATCAGTTTCTGCTCTGAGATGTGAAATCCCTCACGATGAGGATTGTTTGTCAGGAAGGAGCCGCAGGCGCTGCAGCGCGCTGCTAACGGTGCTTTACTGCCCCCTGTTGGTCACTGGAGGTAAACGGCAGAGGTCTGAGGAGGACGACGGTTTGATTCCCCAGCAGAAATCAGACACAAATGTTCAAATTTCTTATCGTTTTGTGAAAAATGAGACGTTGCTGTGAGCTGAAGCGGCTGGATGGAAATGTAGGGAGAGAAATTGTTTCTTTAAATTTAACGTTTGACTTCACAAAGTGAAACCAGTCCCTCCTCGTTTGGTCAAAGGTCAGAGGTCAGGCGTCTGGGTCAGATTCCCTGTTTCAGAGAAATCCTGAAGGCTCCAAAAAATAATTTAAATTTTATTTTATTTCCCTTCAGTCGTCACCATGGTTACAATAAGTTACCAGCTTATCCATCCATCCATCCATCCATCCATCCATCCATCCATCCATCCATCCATCCATCCATCCATCCATCCATCCATCCATCTCCTAAATGGCCTAGTTAAAGCAGGAGAATGTTTCAGAGTATTGAACAGTCAGCAGGCGACGTTATAAGTGCTGCAATAAATAAAAATGTTTTCTCTTTCCATCAATGCAAAGGAGGTTTGGTGATGACAATCAAGACATTTTTTAAGATGATGATGATGATGATACATCATCATCATCATCATCATCACCACCACCAAGCAAAGAAAGTTCAGATTTTTCTTCAGGAAAGTCAAATCAGCTCAGGTTAACAATCAGATGACAGTCAGGCTGAATGTTATGGAAATGGAGCAACATAAATGTTTTTATTTGGTTTCTTTCTCCATAATTTCCTTTTTTTCTTAAATTTCATTTAGCTAAGATGTAATTAATCGCAAAACCAACTGAAATTAACAAAAAATGAAATGAATGTATGTAAATTTTGAATTCTGACTGAATGTCCTCCAAGAGCAGTCAGTGTGTATTTTTTTTTTTTATTTTGATGAGCAAATACACAAAATCTTAATATTTGCACACTTGAAATAAGACAAACTAACTTAAAAGTAACTTTCAGGATATTAGGTTGTTTTAAATAAATAATTTCTTAATAGTCATCAAAAGGTTCTGGTTTCACTGGCAGATTTTCTCACTTATGGCAGAAAAAAAAATGTTTTGCTACAAGCAAAACAAAACATCTTGTTTTGTTTTGCTTGGAATTGGTATTTTTTCATCAACATTAAGGAATTATTTACTTAAACAAAGTCTTAAATGTTGTTGAAAAGTTTCTCGTAAGTTAGTTTTGTCCTGTTTTAAGTAATAAGATATTTGCACTAAAAAACAGTGAATCCCTGATTTAGATACATTAATGAAAGCCTCTTTACCTGGTTTTATATTTTGATTTGATTTAAGATGAATAGTCCACGTTTGGCCTGGATTAAATGATCAAACATCGTCAGAGTGACTCTAAACGCTTCGTCTTTCTGCCTTCCTGATGTCAGGTGATGACGCACCTGCGGGTGATCGAGGAGAGGATGAACCAGAGTCTGTCTCTGCTCTACAAAGTTCCCTACGTGGCCGAGGAGCTGCAGGATGAAATCGGTGAGTCACGGGAGAATGAAGTGAAATAGAAAGATAAATCCAGCATGTTTCGTTTTTCTCCACCTTTTATTTCTATCTCAAGAAATGAAAAACAAACACGAGCGCGGACCAGCAGGTCGGTTTAAATGTCTGACTGCGACCCAATTATTCAGACACACGTCGTCTTATCTTCAGCTCCTGGTGAAAATTTTAACAAAAGTCCCTCTCTTTGGGTTTTTAAGACCAATCCCTGTTTTCATGCTTAGCTAGTTACCCCAGTTTCGGGATTTGAAAATGTTCTTCTGTTTTCTCTGCTTGGTTTGAAAGGAAACGTGGTGTGAAGTTGAAGCATGAATTAAAGTTGAGTTGCTGTGATGACAGAACTGGGTCGCAGCTTTCGCTGCGCCGCGTTCGTCTGAGATCTGCAGAGCGGAGTTATGAGAAAACCAGCTTTCAGAGAAATGCTAATTGGAGGTTAGCTGAAACAGAAGCTGTTGCTGCTCTTAGAAAATGAGAAAGCAGGAAGAGGCGACGCTCTGCTTTGTTTATAAACACTCAACAGAAGCAGATACTCTGCAAAAAAAACCACAAATCTTACCAAGTATTTTTGGTCTAGTTTTTAGTGTAAAAGTCTTAGTACACTTAAAAAAGGACAAAACTAACTTAAAAGTAACTTTTCAACAAGATATAGGAGCTTGTTTTAAGTCAATCATATTTTAAAAAGTACCTGTTCCATTGGCAGATTATTTAAACTACAACATGACATTGTTCTCATGTTATAAGTGAAATAATCTGACAGTGAAACCGGAACTTTTTCACTAACATTAATAAATTATTTACTTAAAACAAGCTCCTCTATCTTGTTGAAAAGTTACTTGTAACCAGTGGCTGGTAGAGTTCGCAACAATCGTAATCAAGTAAGAGTAACCGTACTAAAACATTCTGCTCAAGTAAAAGTAAAAAGTACTCAACCAAGAAGTTACTTGAGTAAGAGTAAAAAATGTTAAGTTTACTCAAGCATTGAATAACTGATCGGAACATCAGAGTCGGTCATAAATATGAAGCTGTGTGAAAATTCTGGCACTTTAAAGACTAAAATGAAAAAAAAAAACAAAAAACAATTCATTCCTAATGAATATTTTTCAACAAAAACTTATGAAACCACATGTTTGTTTTTTATTAAGTGAAGTTACGAACAGTGGGCACCCGGAAATTTTACTCAAGCACGAGTAAAGCGTACAATGCAGTAAAAAACTGCACTTTTTTTTTTTTTTTACCAACAGTTAATCAAATAAATATTACAACTCAACTCTGCTTGTAAGTTAGCTTTGTCTTATTTCAAGTGTACTAACATGTTTGCACTAGAAACTAGACCAAAAGTACTTGGTGAGATCTTATGTTTTTGCATTGTGACTGTTGTTTTGTGATTTTTCTTGCTCTGCAGACGATCTGCTCCAGGAGCAGAAGGCCGACATGGACCAGTTCCTGTCCTCCATCTCCGAATCGCAGCCTGACGTCACCGTGTCGTCGGAGGAGAGCGTGGAGGTTCCTGTCCCCGAGGGCAAACCGTACCGGCCCATCCAGGTCACGTCTCTGGGGGCGCGCTCGGAGCCGGAAGGTACAGCACAGCATAAAACACTGAAGTGTTTCTACCACCACGCAAAACCTTTAAAGGTGGCCTATTGCTTTAAATCCAAATCAGCTGCTGCTGGCCACGCCCCCCCCCCCCCCCCCCCCCCCCCCCCCCCCCCCCCCCCCCCCCCCCCCACACCCCCCCCCCCCCACACACCACACACACACACCCCCACCTACACACACTTAATCTCTCAAGCTTCT
>CAEGAE010003480.1:0-58622 GCA_903067095.1 Girardinus metallicus
CCTTATTTTCTAATAAATTCTTTAAAAATCAGACAATGTGATTTTCTGAATGTTTTTTCTCATCTTGTCTCTCATAGTTGAGGTCGACCTGTGATGTCATTACAGGCCTCTCATCTTTTTAACTGGGAGAACTGGAACAACTGGTGACTGACTAAATACTTTTTCCCCCACTGAATGTGATGAGTTCACTATCTGCTGTAAAAGTGGGACAGCTCACTACTTGTGTTGAGTTCAGAGGGTCAATCACTGTGCTGAGTTCAATGTCTCTAAAGACAGTAGGACAGTGCTTAGTGAGCCCGTCGGACAGTGAACTACCCATAGCTGTGGATTTTCCCACTGTGAACAGACAGTGAAGTAACCACAGATGCCATTTCTCACTCTCACTTAGGACAGTGAACTAACCAGTGGCACCAATTGTCCAACTGTTACTAATGGAAGTGAACTAACCACAGATGTTAGTTGTCCCACTCTTTCCCGAGGCAGTGAACTATCCAAACAGAATTGTCCCGTTGTCACTACGAACAATGAAGTAATCTCAGTAGCTGATTGTCCCACTTCAACTAGAGTCAGTGAAGTAGACAGAAAGGTTTGCTGTACCACTGTTATTGCAGACAGTGAACTACACTCAATCAAGTAACCGCACTTTGATTGTCCCACCCAACTACAGTCAGTGAACTAACCACAGACAGTGGTTGTTCATACAGACAGTAAACGCTACATAGAGGTCAATTGTCCCACCATCGGTACGGACACTGAAGTAGTCACAGATGTTGGACTCTTCCTACGGACAGTGAACTCACCATTCTCCTGTAACTGGGTCAGAACAATGAGAACTTCTGAATCCGTTGCTTTAGCAGCGATGGATGGACCTGCTGTTTGCTGGTTGGGTGAAAATGGAGCGAGTGTCTCTGTAAACATCCATGTTTGTGATGCCAAACAGCGGCCTCCATGTTGGCACACTGGATTATCCTGAGCAGTAAAGCCTCCGGTTATCTGGCAGCATTATCCCTCAGGAGTGCCTAACATTAGTGACCTGTAAGCCGGTGTGTTCGAACATAGACGCTCTGCAGGTTAATGAGCATTAAATAGACAATACCATGTTGCTGTGGAGCTGCGCTGCCTGAGCTGACCAATCACAGGCCGGAAAGGACACAAGCACTCATAAAGCACAAACGCTTCTGGGTTTCCTTTAAAGAACAGAAAACAAACCCACTTATTAACCTTGAAAGGAAAACTCAGAGAAAACCTTCAGAAGGTCTGGAGAGCATTTTTGTATCCTGATTGTTGGGCTGTTTGGAAGGAAAACGGACAGAACCGAGGACTGGATCAGGAGTTCTGATCAGGACCAGAAACCTTAAAGGTGTTTGAGCCTGAAAGCCCCCGATGCTCCCCTGAGCCCTCCTGCTCTGACTCAGAGCGCCGCAGCTCTGTCTATCCTGCGGTAATGTTATTACTGCCTCCTGATCCCTGGCGGTGCCTAACGTTAGTGACCTGTAAGCCTCTGCATTGGCTGGTGTCAGCAGCACAGTGTGTGTTGGACTCCTGAGCAGCAGAAACGGCCAACTGGGAGGGATTGGCAGTAAATCCACCAGCTCGTCATATTCATCATCTCCACCGTTCCAGATAAAACCGGCGACAGTATCTCATAACTGTGTTTAGGTCTGTCATAAGTTTTACTGGACGTTAAATTGTCCCAGAAATAATTGCGATAAACGATAATATTGTAGTCTTGATAAGTAATATTAGTAATATAATAACACAACTCACTCTTAAAGCTCAATAAGCTTTAAATTCTAAAGAACATTTAGCACTTTAACTTTAAGACATTTAAAATATTCAAAATAAATAAACAAAACAAAAACAACAAATAAAATGTTGTTTTATCTGTAAACAAAACTGGGCAAGTTAAGAGTGAAAACTTTTATCATCCAGTTTTTGGTAGAAAGAGAAAAACAATAAATCATGCAGATGGAAATGATTGTGTTTTAGGTTATCATGTGATGAACTGATTTATTGCTGATTGGGTCAGGCCCGTCTGTGGGCCAGGAGCTGGCCGTCCACCTGAGGCCTCTGACATCACCAGACCTCCTGAGGCTGGAGACTCCCATCCTCTGCTCTCCCAGGCCATCTGGGATGATATAATCCCTCCAACTAGTCCCAGGATGACCCTGGTGGCTTCAGCCCAGCTGGCAGCGCCCGATAAAACCTCTAAAGAGACGCGTCCTCATCAGGTGTCCACCTCGGCTCACTGCAGAGTGGACAACAGGACGCCAGGCCCAGAACTGGAGACATGGCTTCATTTTATTAGCCCACATTTCACACAGAGAGCTGGAGAAATTACCAAAAAAAACTACAAAAGTGGACTTTTATTATGGCAGGGTATCAACACTTGCTATAGAAACATCACAGCTAGCTTGACTTTGATAACCTTTGACACGTAGATGTGCTGTGGCATTCAGTGTGTTTAGTTCAGTCAAAAAATAAAAAGGCGACCTGAACACCAACTGACAGATCATCAGTGGAGCAGGTGTTTAAATTAGCTAATCAATCAATTAGCCTATCTAATAGCAGCGGTAGCTAATCAACCACTGCTGTGTTAGCTTATCTAATAGCAGCGGTAGCTAATCAACCACCGCTGTGTTAGCCTATCTAATAGCAGCGGTAGCTAATCAACCACCGCTGTGTTAGCTTATCTAATAGCAGCGGTAGCTAATCAACCACCGCTGTGTTAGCTTATCTAATAGCAGCGGTAGCTAATCAACCACCGCTGTGTTAGCTTATCTAATAGCAGCGGTAGCTAATCAACCACCGCTGTGTTAGCTTATCTAATAGCAGCGGTAGCTAATCAACCACAGCAAACACTTATTAATAATAATTCCAAAATAAACATCAACCTGAAAACATAAAACTGTAGCAGACTGAATGTTCTGTTCTTTGTGGGAAATGTTTGCGTGTTTTCCAGTGTTGCATTGCGACACATTAGTGCCGTGGTGTCAGTCAGTTGCTATGGCAACGAGTCCGTAGCGTACGGTTAATGTATTTCTTCAAGCACATTAACTAGTTTTTGGAAAAACCACCTCAAGCGAGCGTAAAAACTTTTTTAAATTTGAAGAAGTTATTTTGAATTTCACCTTTTCCATCAACTGTTTCCTTCAAACACTGATGTAAACACAGCTGATTGTTACTTCACCCTGGACTTTGCACAAAGTGGATTCTGGTTCCGTCCAGGTTCTTTACGGCTGAATAAGTGGAAGATATGGAATGGGGGGTTAAAGCCGACCCACCCAGGTTATCCTCCTGATCCACACAGGGATGAAGTGAGATTAACACCAACAAAGACAGCAGTGATTCCTTCACAACCTTCTCAGTTAAATCACTACGATAAATTAACATTACAAAAAGTCAGATTAACAGAGATGTATGTAAACTTTTGTGAATCTTCTACAAAAATACATTTAACTCAGGACTGCACAGTTTCACACACCACACTAACAGGTAGAGAGAAAGTATTATAATAATAATAATAATAATAATAATAGGTTGTTTGAGGAATTCCTTTTTGTGTTTTTCAGGAGCACATCAGATGGATGGAAACAAATCCCTGCAGCAGATTCAACATGTGGTGAACCGCGTGAAACCGAGACGCTGGCAGTGGACGGCCAGCAGCAGGTTAACCAACCCGATGAACTGATGCTGCCTTCCAGAACCTCGGAGGTAGGAAATCGGATCAGTTAAAGTCTGAGAAGTCGGGATTTCAACATGGCGACGCCCAAACAGACATTGTATGCAGTGCTTCTTATGAACATTGCTTAATTTTGCTCTCCGTCAGCAAACAAAACTTCTGATTTGTTCAGTTTAGAGTTGCAGGAGATACATGTAACTCTGATTTTAGACGCTCTAAAAACATTACTTTTAAGACAGGTGTGTCATATTTGTAGTTGCGTCTTTCCTTTGGCGTCCATTAGCGTGCATGGGGTAGCATTAGGCTAGCTGCTAGCATGCCCAGGCTTCTCATTTTACTGTATGTTTATGCTGGAAGTCGTGCTCCGTTTTTCTTGATGGTATTTTCTTTAACGATAAAAGCAGCAGTTGCAGGCGACCAGCCAAGGCATGCTAGCAGCTAGCATATGTTGATCTATCATGGAAATAGCCTTCTGCTACAAGGAAGTAGCCACCGCTGGCTATGGGTGGATGATGGAAAAGTTTACATGTCACCTCTAGCAAACTTTACATATATATATATATTTTTTTTTTTTAAGTTGTCAGATTTGACTTAAATTTAGTTTTTAAGATCAAATATATTTTATCATGCAAAACAAAGACTGATAGCTGATGTATTGCATAGCAATATATTCCTAAAATACGAAAAATGAACCTTCAGATTAGCTTTCCTGAAGCTTTGCATCCATTTCCTTAGTTTAGATAATGACTTTAATCTGTTCCAACCTGAATTAAAATCTGGACACATCGTCTCAGATTGCACCGAATTTGGGGGGAGTAACGAGTCGTGACCTCTGGTCACCACAGGGGTTTTTCCTTTTCCTGCCCAATTATGTCCCCGTCCTCATCAGCGCCTCACAGTTTGAACAAGGAGCTGATGGTTTCCACGACAACAAGCTTCAGGGACAGTAGGACTAACGAGCCGGCAGACATCCTCCAAATGTAGGTTAAACGTTGGATTTTATTCATCTTTTCACTTGAGTTTATGTTTAAGAGGAAAACATAATGATCTCCTCTAGTGTACATGCAAAACCATCCTTAATATAGAGAAACATGTTTGTCATGGGATACTTTTGCTCAGCTTTATTGTTGTAATTACTGACTTATTATAGATATTAAGTTAAAATAACTTCCACTTCTGACCGATAAAAGCAGAAATTAATATTATTCTAATAAATTATAATTGGTAGAATCTAATAATTTAAGGACATTATTTTTTTTACTAAATATTTTATTATTATTATTATTATTATTTGTATTTGTGTAACCCGAGTAGAAAAATCAGCTGAAATGTTTTTGATACTTTTGTTAATAACTTCAGTTATTTTCTGAAGGACTTTTTTACCATCCAGTCATTTTGTTTTCATCTTAATTTTTTGACTCTCATTTTTTTTTTTTTATTGTAATTTCTCGGTGAGATAATTACCAACATGTCGTCTGATTAATTTAAAATATTCCTCACATTTTTAGTTTCGCCAGTATTTAACTTTAGGAGGAAAAAGCAGAAACTTTGACTCCAGTCGCTCTTTGAAAACGGTTTAACTCCAATCTGTCAAACGAACGGGACGTCGACTCTTCAAAGTGACCCGCTTGTTTACATTTCTGTTGTTTCATTTATTTGTTACATTTTGTGCTAAAATAATCGATAAAATGACAAAACTGAACAAAAACAGTCAAATAAAATACAAAACAAATGTGAAATTTATCTTAATTTAACTTGTGTTTTTTACAGTTAAATGAAGACAAATTGAATATTTTGTTTTGTTAATTTAATTTTAGCTAAAATAACTAAGCTGTATTTTATAAGTTGACTCAGTTATCACTAATTACTCTGTGGGATTTTTTTGAATTATTAGATTCATTAAAATTAGATTTTTTTAAATATAAAATTTGTACCATAAATATGATAATTACTAATAAAAACTGGTAAATTTTTTGAGCCACCCACAACGTGGCGCTGACTTAAAGGCACTGAACCAAAACTTATCGGTGTTTAGATTTATGTTTACGCAGATGGACATTAATCAGACGTTTACAGGATCTTAACAGGAAGAAACTGGAATGTATGTGTTTAATATTTCACCCTGGTTCGTTTAAATCCAGAAGGTTTTTACACCTCATGCAGGCTTGTTGGTCTTGTTTTCACACTCTGGGAAATATCATTTTTAACTGTTGAAGTTTTCATAAAGGAGGAAATTAAATGTTATGGAGTCGCTAAACTTGAACACAACTGAATGCAAACGGTGCAGAAATGACCCAAACAGTCGGTGCAAAGGCCCAAATCAGACCCACAGGTACGGGATGCCAGTGCTGCTAAAATTTACAGCTGTTATTTCAGCAGCCGTAGAGTTATGATTATTATGGGACATCTCTTTCCAAAACCCCCTGAGCCTCATGATGATCATCGGTTGATCACCTCCAGCATGAGAAGCAGAACACGGTTCATGTTAAATGCTTTTAATGTGTCCATATGGGAATAATTACTGGGAAATTTTGAATGCTGCACTTGTTTTGATGTTGGTGGGAAATTTAAAAATGGAACTTTTTACATTTCCATTTTCTGCCATTACAGTTTCAGTTTTGATTAAAAATCAAAACACAAAGTAAGAATAAAGTTGTTTCCAGAATAAATTTAATAATTCTTTTTGTTGGTTTTTAACTTCATTGTGGATAGCTGACTAAATATTTAGCATATTTAGATTTTATGACGTTTTATTTTTCCAGATATAATTCAATGCATTAAAGGGTTATTTCACTATTTTTTTTGGTAAATTTAAAACAAATTTTAAATCAAAATTTACAATACCGTCCTAGAATATTCTAGAATAAATACAAATAATCTGAATTAGTTAGTGATAGTTTTTATTTTATTTCACACCATTGACAGAAATGGTTTTGTTTTCTAAACTTTTCCCATTTCAGGAACGATGGTTCCCACCATGAAACCAGTCGATTCGGATAAACGCTTCGGACTGAAGCCGTTTATCAAAGTGAACAAAATAAAGATCATAAAACTGAACATAAAGGTCAGCATCTAATTATAGATCAATATAAAAATAATTTTAATGAATTCGCTAAGATTTATTATTTCTCGATGTAAAACCATTCATTTAGTCGTAAGACGACGTAAATAGACTTAATGTGGCATGTTTTCTAAACCCAGAATATTCATCTGGTAAAATGTTTTTTATTATATGCATTTCTAAAAATTGCAACTTCATGAAACCATTTTCTTGAATTTCATCTTGAAGTTTTGATTCCATATTTACTTCCAGGCATCAGCGTCTTCGTCTCTGTTGGTGTTTGGTTGCTTTGTGTTGATTTGTTGCCTTTCTGTTCATCACAGCAGGTTATTGTGTACCTAAATCATAATACATGACAGAAATCACATAAAACCAAAACATACAAGGAATTAAACGTCTATTGAAGCGAGCGGCTGTACGGTATTAAACCGTCTTTAAATCCCGGAGAAAATTCGCAGCTAACCGTCACCTTGGCAGTTAGAAACGTTCTGCTGATCTGTCCTCGTTTCCTGCTGGTTTCCACCAAAGTTTCTCTCAAACATTTCCGTCAAACACCCAGTGGAAAGCTGAGTGTGCTGCTTCGACGCTGGCCTGCAGACCAAATTAATTTGCTCTGTCAGACTCTCGAGCCGTGTGATTGCTGTCACGAGCTTTTTGTTGCTCCACTAAACAACCTGAAACCCATGAAAACGTAGAAGAGATGAGGTCAGAAGGTTCTCTAATCTTTGTCAAATGTATTTTTTTTCCTTCTCTAGACTTGAATTCGTGGCTTTTGCTCCTTTAAAGCGTAAAAAACTTGATTACTTGCCAACATTTTGCAGGTGTAAAATACTCAAACCGTTCTACATCGGCAGATTATTATAGAATCGAGCAAAAAGCTGCATATGTGTTTTTAATGAACTAGATCAAAATGTGTTTTTTTTAAATCTAGCTAACCAAAAACAAGATGTACGTTAACTCTTCGTTTCCAGTAGATTATGATTTTATTCAGCTCTACGTCAGAGCTTTGACCTTTAACCTTGCATACAGCAGCAAGGTCAACCCCATACCATGGTCACGTTTTAGAGCCGATGCTCCTTCGCCGTCCGCGGCGCCGTTCCTGCATTATTCAGCCGGGCCT
The DNA here is from genome assembly GCA_903067095.1 of Girardinus metallicus. Lineage (NCBI taxonomy): Eukaryota > Metazoa > Chordata > Actinopteri > Cyprinodontiformes > Poeciliidae > Girardinus > Girardinus metallicus. Next base: position 7,864 of record CAEGAE010003480.1, read on the forward strand.
CGCTGAGCGGGTCACATGTCCAGCAGCGGCGGATGGCGGCCGAGGCGCTTCGCACGGCGAGGCGATTACTGGTCACGCAACGGGCCTGAAAACCAGGAGCGGTGGGAGGGGCGGCGTGCCGAGCGCCCATTGGTGGGTTTTTACTGGCTGGATGCTCAAGTTCCCATGAGCACTCGGGGCGGGACGGAGGTGGGAGTGTTGGGGTCAAACTGGCTTCACCTCCTCCGGTTTTAACCTCCTCCAGAGTCCTCTGGTTGTCGCTGTCTCGCCTCTTTAGCTCCCATCCTGTCTGCCTCTGAGTTAATCTGTGCAAGTTTTCCATGCACCAACTGCTCTGCAGCCACCAGAACACGACTATGAACCCTTAAGAATTACACAGACTGACGAAAAAACATGAGCTGAACAATTAAAAGACCTTCTCCAATGGGGACGGTCGGGAAACTTCGGCACCTGCTTCCTCATCTTCCCCAGCCTTTGGTTGGTGTAGAAAATGGTGTCGTGTTTCTGCTCCAAAGTTTTGTTGGACTTTGTCAGACATGGAAATGAGTTTCATCTTGAACCCCATGGCATAATGCCGCCCCTACCACGACAGAAGCTCGTTGCTCCCATCATCCTGGATGCTTTCTTGCCTCGTTTCAATAATCTGGTGTATTGATCAGTTTTCTACCTAATGGTACGTTCACATCAGCCCTGTTTTCTCGCTTTAATCCAACTCCAGTCCGTTTGTCTAGAAAGTTCGGCTCTTTTGGGGCGGTCTGAGTGCTAAGCTAACTCTGATCCACCTCCAAACCTCGGTCTGGGTTCAGTTGAAGTGAACTCTGGTTCGGTTTGAATGTGAACGCCAGGCGGACTGGAGACCGCTCCAAAAGCAGGAAGAGAGCTACAGCGCAGGGCATTCTGGGTAAATACAGCCAAAGCTAACATGCTAGCCTAGCACTAGCAGCACAAATGGCTCCTGGTCTTTAGCCAAAGGCTAAAGAGAAATCCTCCAGCCGCTAAAATCTGACGCCTCCATTTTGTTTCTGTCTGGTGAAGAAGGAAGTTGCTCTCAGCGTCTTCAGAGGTCTTTGTGTCGTTTCCTTCTGTGGTTCTTGGTGCAGCGCCCCCACAGGCCAGGAGGGGAACCACAGCAGCTGGAGAACCACAGCAGCTGGAGGTGGAGCAGATGTTCTGGTTCCAGTAGAACCGGGTCGACCGGACCATCAGGTGTGAAAAAACTCTAAATGATCCTCCCTGAAAACATTTACTTTTGATCAGGTTACAAAATAATAACCTTCCTTCTGACTCTCCTCTAAGAAAAATCAAGTTTCACATGAACGTCTTGAGTTTCGTTGACTTATTTTAACTTTGACAAGAAAAAAGTCAAGATTTACTTCAGGTGAAATGAAACGACAACAAAATGTCTTCTTTGAAAGCTCAGGTCGAAGAATGAAATGTTAAAACGTCTCGAGTCAGGAGGAACACGAGGTTAGGGTGAAGTCTCACCCGACACTTTTTGGTTCAGTTTGATTCTGGTGTGAATGCAGACCGGCCTCGATCAGAACCAGCAACAATGATCAGAACCTGCAGCAATGATCAGAACCTGCAGCAATGATCAGAACCAGCAACACTGATCAGAACCAGCAACAATTATCAGAACCTGCAACAATGATCAGAACCTGAATTCTTTCCAATGGGGGCAACGATCGTTACAAGTTATGTAACGATCTGAAAGCCAACCACATTAATAAAGTGGCTTTTAGTTCGGACCGAACAAACGGATCAAAGGAACCCTTAATCTGCGCCTGCGGCTCCATTTTTAATGGTGGTTCTGATCCGGTTTCCCCAAAAAGTGGAAAAATGTCTAAAGATTATGTCTTGAAGCTGTTTATAAACTGATATTTTTAACAAAATGTTTATGTTGGATGATATTCAGTTAGCAGTAGCTATAATGTCAGCTGTAAAAAAGAAAAAAAAAAACTTCCAGTTTTCTAATTTTTAGTCCAAATTATTCCTTTTTTTAATCCCGGAATTAAACATGAATTAATTTACAGTAAAACGACATTTTGATGTATGAAGTGCACACACACACACACACACACACCCACACACACAGAGTGACGTCGTCGGACTGAACATTTCTGGGTGAAATCTCAAAATTCTTAAACTGGAATCATAAAAACCAAACTAGAAATTAAAATGGCAATTTAGTCAGTAAAATTCAGTATCAAACGTTGGATCCTGGTTTCGCTTTTTCACGTGCAGTAAAACCAAAAGTTTGACGTCCTTTCAGACTGCGCTGCACGTTCTGATGCATTTTTACTTTTCAGGCGCAGTGAGATGAGAAGCAAACCAAAAATCATGAAGAAATGTACCAAGAGTGAGACAATGTTGTAATTTAACTTTATAACCACAAACTGATTCTTCATCACAAAAGCTGAAGTTTTTCCCAAAAACTAAAATCTTAAAATGAGGCGACGACAAACCTGGTTAACTTAACATCGTATCTTTATGAGGAAGGAAAAGAACTGAAATGGAAAATTTGACTTCATCTCATCTATTTAGGAACAGAGACGGCAAATTCATCAAAAACAAAATATCCCGTAAAAAATAAGTATGTACATATCAAAATGTAAGCTGGTAGAAACCAAGCAGAAACGGAAAAACAAAGTTTATTTATGCGGCAAATATTAATATTATTGTTTCTGCATCTCAGATTTTCATGCTGTTGGTTACAGAGTTGAGGAGTAAAGAAACTAAATGTTTTATTTTACAGATCTAATATTCTCTCGCCGATGAACAGAAATCCATCTGCCTGGTTGATTTATCACGTCTGCTGATGTAAATGAGCTTTTCAGACTAAAACCTGGAGGTTAAATGAACCCTGGTTCACATTCTGGGTCGGGTTTGAACGGATTCTGCTGATCCCACCTGACACTGACCTCATTTCACATCATCCTCTCACTTTTCTGCACAACTCTTCTTTTTCAGCCTCTTTCGTTTCCAATAAAGCTCTCCAGTTTCTCCCCAGTCCCAGCCTTCATCCTCCCCCTCCCACTGCCGTTCTCCTCCTCTTCATCCTCCTCCTCCTCCTCTGTCACGCCACTTTCTACAACATAAACCTTGTTTAACTTTGAAAACATAGTTTGTGTCTAAACATTCGTACTTATCCTGGCTGTCAGTAGTTCAAATATGATCTTTATTGTTTATTTTACCTCTTGTCTCTAAGTAGATATATACAAAGAATATTTTAACTTCCACCTTTTAAATAGTTTAACAAGCAAAAAACGACTTCATAAATCATTGCAAATGCATCAAAATCCAATTAGCAAAGATGGATTCTTTACTGATTCAATAAAGTGTTAAACAGTATGCGGACGCTCAGTCTACGCTGCTGAAGATTCACTCACCACTGCATGCTAAATGCTTCAACAGACTTCCTTTCTGAATTATTTGGGTGAAAACATGGAGGTGGATTTCTACTCTGCGGTGCTTCATTAAACCCTTAATGAATAAAACCCAAAAAGTAACGATCGACATCCTGACTCAGTTAAACATTAAACCCTCAAACTTCATCCCTGTTCCTGAGCTCTGTTCACACTGAGGGAGCGTCAGAATCATACATAGTTCACATTTACTTAAAAGTCCTCACAGAATTACATGTTCCACCTTCCAGGCTTCGTTTCCTTATGCACGCTGCAGTCAAAACACGTTTTTCATTACATTAATGTCTTTAATTTCTGGCCTGAAAGTTGAAATTCTTATTCAAAAGTATTGAATCCGTCGCTTTTATGTAAAGTCACTCAACTAGAGTTTCTGGAAACGCTCCAACGCCTCAAGACGTTTCCTCTGATGGCTGAAGATATACGACTCTCATGTGTTCACATCCATCGCTGACGTGATTAATAACTTGTTCACATGTGATTTTAACTGCATTTCTTATTTAACGGAATCCTGTGTTTTTCCAACATTTGCTCAATGTCAAAAAAGTTTTGCCACATTTGAAATGCAGCTGCTAAGATTTAAATGATGCTTTAACTGAGGCAGCATCTTAGTTTTCTGTTTCAAACTAAAATAATCTCCAACACAAACGACCTCTGAACATTGACGTTGGGGAACGTTTGATGGTGCGTTCAAGGGTTTCATTGACAGACGGGTGTGTTTCATCTGAATCCACCGTGAAAAGTTGATTTGTAGAGAAGCTGCTAATGTTAATGTTTGATATGATGCAGAGAGAATCCTGCTTAGTATCCAGCCATTAAAATGTACAGAGTGCCGCCTGACAGCCCCCTAAATGCACCACGAGAGGCCCCTAAGCGCCCCGCCAGAGGCCCCTAAATGAGGTCCCTAAACGCACCGCCAGAGGCCCCTAAACGCCCCGCCAGAGGCCCCTAAATGAGGCCCCTAAACGCCCCGCCAGAGGCCCCTAAACGCCCCGCCAGAGGCCCCTAAACGCCCCGCCAGAGGCCCCTAAACGCCCCGCCAGAGGCTCCTAAACGCACCGCCAGAGACTCCTAAATGCACCGCCAGAGGCCCCTAAACGCAGCGCCAGAGGTCCCTAAATGCAGCGCCAGAGGCCCCTAAACGCCCCGCCAGAGGCCCCTAAACGCCCCGCCAGAGGCCCCTAAACGCACCACCAGAGGCCCCTAAACGCCGCGCCAGAGGCCCCTAAACGCCCCGCCAGAGGCCCCTAAACGCCCCGCCAGAGGCCCCTAAACGCCCGCCAGAGGCCCCTAAACGAGGCCCCTAAACGCCCCGCCAGAGGCCCCTAAACGCCCCGCCAGAGGCCCCTAAACGAGGCCCCTAAACGCCCCGCCAGAGGCCCCTAAACGAGGCCCCTAAACGCCCCGCCAGAGGCCCCTAAACGCAGCGCCAGAGGCTGATAAAAACTCGTTTGTCGGACTCGGTGGCAGCTCGGTCACCTGTCCGTCTTTCTGTCCCTGTGACTCACTGGCCGACTGCCTGCCTTGATGTGTTCTCCTCGGTTCTGTCTCTTTCCCTCCCGTCTGTCGGACCCGTCCGTCAGCCTGTCAGCACGCGGTTTGGATCCGGTCTCACCTTCTGTCTGACCAAACTCAGAAACTTTACTGGCTCTTTAAAGCGTTGGCGGTTGAACTGCTCTGAGATGTGAAGGGTCTAATCTGTTTGTTGAAGTCAAACTCTTGTGCACTTATTGTCAGGTTGTGTCTCTGACCTTTGACCCTGTATTTGTAAAGCCTGAATCATGGAGCTCTAAGCTTTTTGCCCCTTTCAGAGGAAAGTGTCAGGGTTGGAAACGCGGATTAAACCCGAACAAAAAACCAGACGGAAGTGATTTAGAGACAGGAAAGGTTTTACTAGATGAAGCGACGGGCGAATCGAGGATGTGTAGTTATCCGACCCGTCGCTCTTCCTGCTGCCCGTCAGGAGGAAAGCGAACAGAAATGGCCGACGTCGAGCGGTTTCGGTGAAAAGCCCAACAGAGCAGATGGTTGTGGGAAGAAACGAAAGCATGCGCAGGCAACAGAGCGTGAAGCCACGAGGTGCGGATGAGGAGCGGGTCGGGGTGTCCCCCCTGTTTAGGAAAGAAACTGGGAAGACGGAGCAGAGAGCGAGGAGAGGTTAGGAGGCGGGGCCGGGGGCGGAGCCAGCGTCGTGACCGGCAGCGAACCCGACCACTCGGCGGCGGCGTTTCGTAGCGGATGAAAAAATACCGACATGAGATCCTGGCGAAGATTGAGATAATTCTAATTAGAAGTGACTCTGCGTGCCAGTGATCCATGCAGACTATTAGTGTTGTCACGAAACACCGCAGCTCCTACTGAGCATGCTCGGCGAGTCGCTGAGCTGTGTGGCGAAGCGGAGGGGAAGGTCACGCCGCCTGGGTGTGCAGCAGCGCCGAGCGCTGCCTCGCCTCGCTCGCCGTTGCCTGGATTCTGCACGCGATCTTCGGCGGGAGGCGGGGCGGGGGCGAGCGCCGCCGCCAGCCGGGTCAGGGCGGCGGTGTTTGTTTGAAAATACTGCAGCACAGTTTTCACTGCGTCCCGGCCGCGGCTAACGCCGATGCCCTTTCCAGAGGCCAGGGAGGGTTCAAGGCCGTCAGACGCCGCCAAAACATCGTCCGCAACGCCATCAGAAGTAAAACTCTGGAAGGCTGGAGGGATGAAAACCCAACCGATGTGTCAAAATGGCTCCGGTGCGGCGCAAATACACGTTTAACCTTTCTGCTTTGGCAAACACAAACCGCTTTGCAGGATTTAAACTCAACATTGAACAGACAAGAAACTATAAAGTGTGTCAAAACAACAAGACGTTGAAACCGACCCAATGGGCGGCTCGGAGCGGCTCCCCCAGCAGAACGTCTCTAATCTGCACAGATTAAACCCAACTCTCCCAAATCCCGACTTATTATCCAGGTGTTTGCAAATACTGACAGTTATTATGACAGCATTTTAAAAACCTCAAATTATGACGCCACATTATAACCTGTCCACTCATCTGGACTTAATCAGGACCTTCAATAATTCAACTGATGTGTTTCTTTGTGTTTCCTTCGGTGAGTCAGTCGTTAGATGCATCAGTGAGCAGCAGGAAGTTATTTAAAGCTGGATCTCTGCAGCGGCGCGTTGGGGGCCACGTTCCTCCGGCACCGTCGGCTTTCCAAGGAGCACAAGGCTGAGCGCAGCGTCTGCTCCGCTTCTGAAAACCCACTTTATTCAACTTAAAACTTTATTACATCAGAAAGCCCCTGATTTACTGAAGGTTTTTGTTTAAAAAGTCTCTATTTTAACCTAAAAAGTTCATTTCTTTTATTCAAATGCTTAAATATTTTCCCCAAATCAAAAATGTTTCATGTTTTTGCCTCTTTAGATGCAGTTACACAAATACTCCAGTTGGAAATTTATTATTAGACTTTAAAAAAAAAACAAAAAAAAAACATCAACAAACAAAACAATCAGACTTTCTGCAGCAACTGTTTGTAGGGAGAAATTTAAATGAATTCAAAATGAATCACCGAATATTTAATTATGTTCACTGAACTTTAACTGTCATTGTGTCTTAAATAAAATACTTTTGAAAAAAAAAATTACATGTTAATATATTTAAAAATGTAAATTAAAATGAACATGAAACATGTCAGGATTTTTATAATTGTTTTGATTTGCAAAACATAAATAAAAAACATAAAAAAAATAAAGAAATGTGAAATATTTACATTGAAATGTTTTTGTTATATTTTTCATTCAATAAACTTAATTCTGTCCTAAAAGTGGCCAGTTTGCCTTTAAACGTATAAAATATAAAATCTGTCTGTGACATCACACTTCCTCACATAATGCACAAAAACATCTAATAAATTTAAATAATAAAAAACAGTTTTAACTTTAGTAAAATAATAAATAAAGCAGCTAAATGTTGCTGCTGACTGAGATTAAATGACATTTTAATGATTTCTTTGATCTGATGTTTCATAAACTGGAAACAAACCTGTGGTGCCTTCACTGACTCCTACCACCGTGGGAAATCACAAGACTGGCCAGATACTGTGAAATATATTACAACATCCTGTGAAAATGATAAAGATTCATCATTTCTTCCTGTCTAACATGCAGTTCATATTCATATTTAGTAAATCGCAACATAACTTGAGCAGAATACCAGAACCAGAGATGGAAATGATGGTTTTTACAAACCATTAAAAACAACCCAAACATCTTTTTTCAAAGCTAAAATTATTCAACGTGTTTTTAAAATTCTTTCTGTTTAAGGCCGACACCCAAATGTTTGCAGTTTTCCTGTTTGTCACCAACATTTCCAGGAAAATTAAACCTTAAAATCTGAGCGGAAAATGAGTTAATTTAAAGTTTGTGATTCTTCAGAGTGTTTCGGTTCTGCAGAGCCCGGACGGGTCGTCTCCCGGGCCTGCGGCGCCGTCAGGGGGGTTCTCGCGTTTAAACGCCCTGACAGCCGTCCTGGTGTTTACAGTCCTCCGTCATAAACAAACAGGATGTGACACGGGCTGTTAGCCGCTGTCACAGGAAGCGCTAATGATGATGAACCTGAAGCGGTGGCCGATTTACTCTCATTTACAGAACCGAGTCACGTCTCGTTCGCCGTCGCCTGGACGAACTGACACAGAAGAGTTCAAACGGGTCCAGTAACATTTTGGGAAGGACTTTGAGCGCTGAGTCAGCAGGATTCACCGTGACCCAGTTCCTGATTTCTGCTCTTCTCCACCAACGCCATGAAAAACAGGGAATAAATGTTCAGGTCTTAAATCTCACTTTTAAAATAAACATACAAAATATGTTTCCTTTTTCATCAGGATTAATTTTTGTCTTTATTGCTCTTCGAAGCTCAAAAGGCTTAAAAAAAAGTGAAAACATTTCAGCAAAAAGACATAAATCTCTGTAACTCCAAAATATAATGATCTGATTTTGTTTGTATTGTTTAGACTTAGATTAATTTACATTAAACATAAAAACAAAATAAAATTGTTGATAAACATTTAAAAAATAAAGAGAACTTTAAAGCTAAAAGCTCAGCAGCGACAAACCAGTTAAACGATAAAACATCTTTTTATTTCACCATTTAATGAATTTTTACAGGAAATCTAAAATTACAACTTTAACTTTTAAAACCACAACAAGTTACTTTTATTCCTATGTAAAGTAAATTAAATTAATTAAAACTTATTTGCTAAATTTAGTCATTTTAACTTTCTGCTCTCTGGAGAAGGTTTTTCCTGAATTAAATTAAATTTAGAATATTTTCCTGTAAACTGAAATTCGCTGTAATAAAGTCGTTAATAATAAAAAATGTTCCTTTTATAATTGGTATTTTTCTGTTTTTAATTTTTGATCCCAGTTTAAATTGTGGAAGAAAATGTAAACTCAAAAATGTAAATGTTTAAAAATAATTCACATAAAATTAAAGTTAAAGGCTTAAGGAATAAAAATAAGTTTTTACGTCAGTCTGGATGTAAAAAAGCAGCATAATTTCTATTTAAACTAAACCAACTCAGAAAAGTATTTTAATTTAAATTCATCTGAATAAAATGCTGAATTTTTATTAACTATTTAAAACGTCTTTAATTTAATTTAGTTTTTTTACACTTTAACTTTTTCACAGTTTGATCTAAATTATAAACTTAATTTTAAAAATGCTGAAACTTGGTAGCATTAAATATTAAAACGTAGCGCAGCAGCGTTGTCAGACTCATCACCAGTATCACCAGTATCACCAGTATCACCAGCTGGTTTGTACCAGGTTGATCTGGAAGCTCCAGTTTCCTGCTGGAACCTCAGCGGATGGTTTTCGTCCTTCCAGCAGCTCAAACGGCTCATTAACTCAACAATCTGTTATTGTTAAATTAATAACGTAACAAACAACATTAATGTTGAGGAACGCTAAATATTTACTTTAACTTTAACTTTAAAAAAACGGACAACCTGTTATTAGTGCAGATTTTTATTATTATTATTATTCCTATTGTTAAAATTTAATTAAAAGTTAAAATCTTTTTCTCGTTGCACTGAATTTCTAGAATCCTAAACATTTTAATAAAGTGTTGAAAAACTACAAATCTCCAGTGCAGAGGATATTTTATTTAATAAAACATTAGTTATTAAATCATTTTGCTACATCTGTTTTGTAAAACTCATTTTTATTAGAACAATGCAGGTTTTTAACTGTTTGCATTAAGTTGCATAAAAATCATCCCGGCTTATTTTTTAGGGTTCTATTAAAAATGTATTTTTTATTCTTCATAACTAAATTAAATATTTGAGAACCAGCAAACTCGACGTTTCAACGAGTGAAGCAGAAGTTTTTGCTTTTCTTTGGAACCAGACTGATTTTATTCCATTTCTTGTTAAATCGTTGGCAGCAGGAAGTTCAACTCGCTGCTCTGGTTCAGATTTGAACAGATTAATAGTTTCTGACGGTTTCTGGATTATTTAACTGAGGTTCATCTGAAAAATGTTCCAGTTTGAAGAAACTTTGTGATTCGATCTTTATTTTTACAGCGTCTTTTAAACTGATTTTATGTACAAAATAAAAATTTTGTTTCTGAATATAATTATATAAAAACCAGTTGGACACTTTCTGTAATTCGTTACAGAAATTTATTTTTTCTCCAAAGGAAAATATTCGGTAGACGCAAAGTATTTTTCTTTTGTCGTGTTTTTTTTCTTTTCTCTGTTCGTTTATTAAATAGTTTTTAATTTAAATAGTTTCGTGAAGCTCCACTAAACACATTTCTGGGAGATTTTCTTTTCAGTTGCTTTGAATAAACTAAAAATATTTTCTATACCAACAAGATAGAAAACGAAAAGTTCAAAACTTGGACATTTTATTTCACTAAGCAAACATCCGAGAACTTTTCTGGATTTTATGATGGTTCCTTATTTTCTGCTGGGTTTATCATAAAGAAATTACGGTGAAATTATTTGCTGCTTTTAGCTGAAAACGTAAACTTTCTTCAAACAGCCGTGCAGGAAGTTGAGATGAATGAAAGGTCAGCCGGCGTTGACCTCTGGGTTCGCCGAGAAAACATTTCTGTGACTTTAGTGACTCTTCCTGCCATCAAAACAAAAAGTTAAACTTTTGAACGTTCTTCTTTTGACCAGAAACAACTTTAGAGTTTCCCTTCCTGCACCAACATCACCAGAAATCAGAAACATTTTTAAATCCTTAAATTGCTGCAGAAGTGAATCAATTCATCCTCAGTTGTTCTGTTTTATGTTCAGTTTTTTTATTTTTCATCTTAATTGTCAATTTAACGAGGAAATCCCCAGAATGTTAATCGTTTAACATGTTCAAGTTGTTACTGCGCTGAAAAAAACACACATTTGACCAGAATTGATGTTTTAAGGTTAAATTCATGCAGTTTGTGTTTTATCCACCGAAAATGTTTCACACATAAAAATGAACATTGATCGTAACTTTATGACCTTCAAATTCTCTTGATTTATTTTCTTACTTTGTTGCGTTTCATGAAAATCCAACATTATTAAAACTCTCCTGTCTTTATGTGACTTTTCTATGATTGCTTGCAAAATATTTATTCATAAAAAATAAATTCAATATTTTGAGCCACCAAAAAATAAAAAAACCTCCAACTGCGTCCTGAGCCACATTAGATTATTTTAACTTGTGCTTTTTGTCAAAATGTCTGCAGTTTGCAGGTGAAGTTTTGGTTTTAGGTTTGAATAATGATGTTTATTCTGCTTCCCGCTGGATCAGGACGAAGCGTCTAAACTTCCCATCTAGTAGAAACTACGTGTGTCTGATTTTTCCGGGGAAAAGTTCATCTGAATGTTCTTCCGGCGTCGTCTCAGATTACTGTCTTTATTCCTCCGTTTCCCTGAAATCAGCTGGATTTGACCGAAGTTGTTGCAGGTCAGTGAATCTGTTGTCCTTCGGTGTCGGAAGGTTTTTGTTTTGCACCGGACTCCAGGATTACCTAAGCGGACCTCGGTGTTTGTGACCTCTGCAGGACTTTCTTTGGCTGCAGCCCGAAAGGACGCGCCGTTCAACCGGCAGATTAGACGATCAAAGCCCGCCGACCAGAATAATCCGTCCAAACCAGAGTCCTGCTGCTTCACACGCAACCAAACGTCGATTCTGTTTCCTGTTGGTCCTCGACCCAAACTGCAGAACCTCCTGTTGATCGACCCGCCCCGCCACAGTTAAACAAAACACACTTTGAATGCTTTATTTTAATGCTACAAGCTCAACATTTGTCGTCAGTTATGTTTTAAAGCGTCACCAGTGATTTAAATGCAGATGAAAGTCATTTTTAAAGATTCGTCAGCTTTCTCTATTAGAAGCAAATAGTTCATTTTTTCTGTCAACGTTTTCCTGAGTCGTTTCATCTCTGAAGGTCTGATGGGAATTTTTTTAATCAAAATCAGTAAATTTCAGTTAATTACCTCGGAGAAAAAACTAAAACAAGACAAGAATGACATGAGTGGATTTTATTTTGTGAACTTTGTAGGAAACATTCCTGAGGCTCATTTCCTGGTGGCATCGACTCGGCGCCTGTCGTCTCATTAATCCGCCTGCTGCTCAATAAAAACCCCAGAATGGGAGATTTTTACCGTTAAATCCACATCGAAACTTTACGTTCTGGACTGAAGCCACGTCACTTAGTGACGACTCTCTGGTCTGACGATCTTCCCCGTTAGCCGGACTGTTGTCGTTTAAATAAAATAAAACCTGCTCAGTAAACCTGCAGGACTCGTGAAGGACTTTCCAACGTTTTGGGGAAACTTTTTGACTGTTTTTCCTGTTTTGGGTCTAAAACGGAGTAATTATAAAACGGGGCTGTTCAGTTTGATTTTTAAGTAAATGAGCAAACGCTCGTTTTGTCCCGTATTAAACACTTTGCTCAGAGTGTTTTCTATGTTTTTCATATCGATCTGGAATGTAAACTGAATCTGAACGACATCAGATTCAGTTTAAAAGTTTCCATTTTCAGCAGGAGCAGGAAGAGCTGCTGGTTTGTGAAATGATTTACTATTAAAACTTACTGCTTTATACTGACTGGTATCCTTTGTGTTTCTTATTTTTAATTTATTCTTTAAATGTGAAGCACTTTGTAACACTTGTTTATGAAGGTGCTACACTAATACAGTCTTATTATTATAGTTATTATCATAAATCGACCCCGGCTTCAGCACCGTGGGAGGTTTTCCGCCTTCGGTGTGAAAAATGAAGTCATGTGACCCAGATCCGGTTCATTCGTTCCTCCTGGATTAGGACTTGGCTCGACAGCTACGGCGTCCCGCAGGGTTCATTTTGTCTCTGCTCAGAAATCAAATTATGGAGCAAACGTGGAAAAGACGAACGTTGATTTTAAACATTTTATTCAGTTTCTTTATCTTCTGTTGGAGGTTTAAAACCTCCATCATAATCGGGATCCGTTTATTTTTCATATTTAATGCGTATAAATGATGTTTTTCCAGTTTACTGAACCTCCTTCTAACTTAACTGGGATAAAATTGGAGTTTTAGTTTCTCTGATGAGTTTAAACTGTAGTGATAAATCTTTAAATTACATTCAAACTAATAAAAGTTACATTTTAACTGCTGTAAATAAAAAAATCTACATCTGTTCAGATCTTCTACTGTATCTAGTTCTAGTTCCTATTATCTATAATTTCCATTTTCATCATTTTATTATGTTTTTATTCTTGTTTACCGGTTTTAACCTCTCAATCAACGACTTTTGATTTTAGGACTTTTTCTGCTTCGTGACGTAAAACTTTGAACAAACTTGAAACTGAAACGTTTTAGAAATAAACTTTTTGATTAATTGAGTTATTGACTAATAAATAGATTATCTTAGATGAGTAACATTTTTTTAATTTAGAAAGATTATAGTTTCAAAGTATTTGAACTTGATAACAGTAAAAACTTCATAAAATCTGAAAAAAGCTGAACCGTCATAAAGCAGAAGGATAAAATATTTCATCCATTTTTGCTTTTTTTTTTTATTTCTGTTTGCGTTTGAAATGAACCTGCAGCCGTTTCTACTACAGCGTGGGAAAGTTTGACGCTCCGCCGGCGAAGGTGAATCTGAGCTACAAAGAGAAAAAGGAAGAAATTTTAAAAGGTTTATAGCAGCAAACATGTTTTAGAAAAGCATCTTTAATTTAGTGAAAATGTCAGTCAGGATGCATAGTTTCTGTTTCCCTCCTGTTGAGATGAAAACTGAGCTTTGCTGTGACGCCTGGTTCCCTTCGTGGTCGTTTTAAGTCTTATTAAAGACCCGAGGTTCTCCGGACCCGAGGTTCTCCTTGGACTCGGTGACGTTGTGATGATGGTTTTCGGTTTCATGCCGATTCTTCAGCTGATGTTGTGAAACCGTGACGGCGAACGAGGAGAAGCCGAGCGGCGCGTCGACCCACAGCATGCTCCGTCAACGGTTCCGCTCTGGCTTTTACTCTGTGGGTCCGACCGGACCGAGCCAGGCTCCATAACAGCCAGTATTATGACCACAGCTTCCGGTCAGAACCGAGCCGTGGAGAAATGTTTTCCTTTTCTCGACAACGTTCACAGCTAATGGTGGAGAAAACATTCGACTTGATAAAGAACCGTCTTTCTGTTGCAGAGACATTTTGTTCCACGTCTGTGGATAATAACTTTATAGTCATAATAACTTATTTGTTCTGGATGTGAAACACTGAGATGCAAATCACAGAACTTTAAAAAAGAAACGTTTTATAGGATTTGTTCTTAACTTTCAACTGGATCATCTTTATTTTAAATAGTTTTATTTTGATTCACTGCAGTCCTGTTCAGTCCGCTTTAACTCCGGTCCGTTTGCGTAGAAAGTCCGCTAATCGACCTCTGACCTCTGGTCCTCTGGTCCTCCAAACCTCGGTCTGGGTTCATTTGAAGTGAACTCTGGTTCAGTTTGAATCCATATGTGAACACCAAGTGGACCGGAGACCGGTTCAAAAGCAGGAAGTGGGTAAATACAACCACAGCTAACGTGCTAGTCTAGCGCTAGCAGCAGAAATGGCTCCTGAAATCCTCCAACTGCTAAAATCTGACGCCTCCATCTTGTTTCTATCTGGTAAAGAAGGAAGTTGCTCTCAGTGTCTTCAGAGGTTTTTGTGTCGTTTCCTTCAGTGGTTCTTGGTGCAGCGCCCCCACAGGCCAGGAGGGGAACAGGCTGGTTTGACTCAGAACCACAGCAGCTGGAGGTGGAGCAGATGGTGGAGTTTTAGTCCCTGATCAAACCAAAAACACCCTTAAATTAATTGTAGTTGTATTGGTGTTGAATATTTGCGTTTCTTTCATTTTCATTTTGTATAGTAAGACAACTATGACCTGAATTTAGTCAGGCTTCCTGCTGATGTCGCCAGTCTGCAGTTTATTCCTCAACACGGCGTTTGTAGCTGCTAAATATTATTTTTGATAAGGTTCTCAGTTCCTACGTCATGGCTGCTTCTTTTCTTAATAACCAGAAATATGTCCAAACTGTTGAACTTGTGGTTCCTGTAAGTGGGGAGCAGGCGGAGCAGCCTCTATAAGCCTGCTGACCAGCAGTGAGCAGCAAGATTCCAGCTGACAGGAGGGTTTGTTACTGTGTTTCCTGCAGATGGAGAAATTTCTCTGGCATCGAATTAAAAGGACTTTTTACATGTTTGACCAGATAGTGAAGTAAATACATATACAGGTTGCACCTGTAGCTGAAACATCGGCGCCCGTCCGGTTCCTGAGACCTGGACCCGATTGGCAGCAGGTCGGCCCGGTTGCGGCTCGGCTCCGATTCCTCTGGGCCTGATTGAATCAAGATGGCTGCCTCTGTATTTATAGATCATTGTGTTGGGATGGCCTGCAGGGCTGACCGCTCCAATCGGACTGCAGCTCCATGCTAATTTACTCGGCTTAGTAAAGTCGGTAAACACTTCAGTCAGGAACATCAACGCCACGACAGACTCTAAACCCAACAGCTGCCATGTCGTACCGGCCGACCACGCCCACTTTTCCCTGCTTCACAACAACCTGAGTGGGAGTTTGAATAAAGTCAAGGATCCTCAGTAAACTTTTAGTTTCTTTTACTGTGAAATAAAATATTCAAACTTGTTAAATGTTACGCTTGATTAGGAACAAACGTCTGAACTGGAGCTGCTGGTTCTGAGGAAGGTCCTGGTCCTGATGGTTTGGTGTGGGTCGGTTCCGTCGTCGGCGTTAAAACAACACAACGCCGCCGTGACTTTGATCAAAGCCTCAGTTGTAATTGTGCAGACAAACTGAAAGGAGAGGATTTAAGGCTTTCCCAACTCTGGCTGAACTTTAATTCCCGTTAAGCTTCCTGTTGGGTTCAAAGGGAGGCCAGGAGGTCGCGACCTCTCGGCCCGGGTTCAGTTACTGCAGGTGGTTTCTAAACGAGCGATCGGCATCAGGATCCATCACAAAGAAAAGGAACTTCAGCCTGGGCGATTCAGTAAAATGCTCAGTCGTTCAGATGTTCCTCTTTCGTTATTCGTGTTTGTTTTTGGATTAGAAACCAACTTTTTCATGCTAAAAATGGGGAAAATCTAAAACTAACAGGAAATGTTTCTCTCCAAACAGAAGCAAACCGTCCAGGACCGAGACGCACGTTCTTCTTTTTAAACTTTCTAACTTTTAAATCGCAGTCGAGTTTTTCACTTCTGACCTGAAATAAAACATTAATGAACTAAATATTTGGACTGGCTTTAACAGAAGAACTAATAAAAACCAATAAGAACAGTAAATATGTTCTCACTGCTTTTTATTACTGTTCAAATGTTACTTATTATTGTGCAAATATTCGCTTGACTTATCAGTCATTTTTATGATTATACGTTCATATGAGGCTTTTTGTCAGATTAAAACTTTTGAAAATAACCAACCAGGTTTAAAACATGAATTGATGAGCATAAATTAATTAAACATGTTTTTTTATTATTCTAATCTTAAATGCTGAGTTTTCATAATAATTAACAGAAATGAAGAGGTTAAAAAAATCTTCCTCCGTTGTTTGATTTGATCTAGTTGCTGAAATGTGATTGATGGAAAATTATCGAACAAATTTTCATCTATGTTGAAGTTATTTTTTTGTAAATTTGTGGATTTCTGTCTGGTTGTAAACATGTAGATGATGTAATCCGTTTCTGCTGAACCAAACCGGGTCCGGACTCGTGGTTCTGATGAGTTAGTGATGCGGGTTGTGGATTCTTTTCCAACGCCGGCGGCCGTCAGAAACCTCCCGCTCAGTTAAGGATGAAACGCAGTCGACTGAAAGACGACATGCTGGTTTATAAGTTAAACGTTGGAAACGTCAAACTGTCTGTCTGAGTTTCTACACCTTGATTTGCTTTTCTTTTCTCCTAAACATCTTGATTTTCTGTAAATTAACTAAAAGTTAACAAAATAATTTCTTTAAAATCTGTTACTTTTATTTCACATTATTAGTTCATTGTGTAAATTTGAACAAGTTTAGGATTATAAACCATTGTTCATAAAATCATCGTATGCTTACAGTTTAGCGGCGGCTGTAAAAGTCACAGGTTTGATTATGAATCTGTTTTATTTTGGTGACACTTTGAGAAGCAAACAGCTGAATAAATAAAGTTTCCAGGTTTTTACCTCACAGCAGCTTTAAACACCCAAACTTTTTGTTTAGGACAGAATTTCAGTATTTAGCTGCTTAGATCAATATATTGATGATGAACTGATCAGTTGAAGAAACGTCATAAACATTTTTAGAATATTATAATAGGCGTTGATTGAGTTTTTATATTTGGTCATTTATTTGTTTCTAATTTGAACTTTTGTTTCCAAAATGGGAAAATCAGTCAAATCAATAAATATCGGTTTATGTTCTTCATCCAACTTGTTTCCAGGATTCAAAGTTTTAGTTTTTTTGGAGGATTTCTGATGGATTCCAGTCTTGACCTGAGATTCCTCTGCTGCTTTTGACCAGATGGACCTTCTGTCCTTTTCCATCAATTACCGACTAATTTCACCTAATTAGATCAATGCGCTGCAGGCAGGCGGTGAAATAAAACTAATGGTCCAAACTGCTTTAACCGAAGGCTGAACTCCAAAACCTCCATCAGTCAGAGGGGATAAACTGTCTGCGTCCGATAAACGTCCACACAAAACCACCCGACTGCAACGTTAAATATTACGTCGGATAATTTCAGCTGAAAAGGATCAAACACGGCTTCCTGTTCTGGTGTCCAGACAAAGAAACGGACATTTCATTAAATCCTTCAACAGCGACGACGGAAATGTGTCAACGTTTCCTGTGACGAGCAGGAAACCTCCATTAAATTAGCAACAATAAAACGATTTTTTAAACCCTTCAAAATAAAATCCCCAGTCATCAGTCAGGATTTTCCCTCCGCATAAGAAGCTTCACTTCTTCAGTTTATTTAATTGTTGGTGCAAAATGAACATTTAATGAGCTGATTGGCTCTGAATCCTGAGCTGGAAATCAGTTGAATCAGGTTATTATTCTCTTGTTTAGGGATCAGATTCATCAATAAATTTATCCTGTTAGTTATTGTTCAGATTCTCAGTTTGTTTCTGACTTTAGTTTTCATTCCAAGTCTTTCTGTTTCTCAATGGGTTAAGAAAGAGACGGTCAAAATCTGTTTTTCCACTTCCTGAGTCGGAGCCGCGTCGCAAAATTCAGCTTCTCAGTGTCTTCTGATTTAAAAATAAACTGCAGTAAAATAGATTACAGTTTGTTAGTGAAGGTTTTTCTGGGGTTAAAGGTTAAAATCATAAAGACAGAAGGACATCTGAGGTTTTTCTGTTGGAACAGGACGTGTAAATCATTTCTGATTCAAGATGTCGAAAAGCTTTCTGCAGGTTTATGGATTTTTGGACATTTTTGAAAGTCTCAAGTAAATTTTTTTTGCCAGATCTGAGCAATAAAAACAAGATTTTGGTGACTTTTATTAAGAAATAAATGACCAAGTTTAGTAAATTGACTAAAAAGCATCAGGGTTTGCTGCACAGATGTGAGGTTTTAACTAGACCGCCGGTCTCTAACCCTCCTCCTCCAGACGTTTCTCTTTTCAACTCGCCTGATTCAAATAAATCACTCAGGAGCCTTTTAAAGGGACGGCGTCGTGTAAAATCAATGTTATAATGTCAGTCCAGAAAACAAAGCTGCAGTGTTGTTTTGATTCTGGGAGAATCGCCATGGCAACTGTTCATCTACAAAACGCCTGGTTGGCTCTAGCCCCGCCTTTGAGACGCTGCGCCTCCTCAGAGCTGCAGTTTCCAAGGTAACGAGCTTCCCCGCCACCTCGCCACTCTGCTCCTTCAGACTAGCCAGCAGCAATTAGCAAACAGCTGCTGAGCTCATTACAGGAGCTGCTGCTCGGAGCGATGTTGGTAAAAACGTTAAAGGGTTAATAGAGGAGCCATGTTGGGACGACTTCCTGGAGGAGGAGCTTCAAAAGGAGCAGGAGTTTCTTAAAGAGACAGAAGCCCAATTTCAAGGAGTTAAATTATAAAGTCAAATTTGTTTGAAGTCATATGTGATATTTATATTTTTGTAACAACTGAAGGTAATATAGTTACTTCATTATGTTATAAAATGCCACTGTGCCTGGAAAACACGACACCGCCCCTTTAAGACTTACTGATTGACCAGCTGCATTTAGACGCCAAAGCTGCAGCGAATATTTTTGTGCGTTTTGATGCGGATTTGTTCGTAAGGTTTTCTAAAAGAAGGATTTTCTCCCACTGCTGACTTTATTTTCCTCCAGCTGCACCAGGGAATCCTCGGTTCCAACATGGCTTCCACAGACCGACACGTTTCAGTCTGAATTTGTATTAACATATAAAACCTAATAATAAAGAAAGTCACCAAACACAGGTTCTGTATTGGACCAGAAAAAGCAGATTTTTTTCCCTGCGCCTGAACACAACGCTGCGAAGCTTCAGCTGCTCTCGGATCCGTCTGAACAAACCTCCCTTTAGGTTGGGACTCGGACACCGTGAGGCAGAAATCTGCGGCGGTTCGTGGATCAGAGGCGCGACAGCGGCGCAGTAAGCAGGTCACAGGCCAGTCTGCATGTTTTATTCATCACCTCAACCCAGTTCTGCCTCCTGACAGCTCAGTATTGTCAGAGTTTACGAGTCATCAGCTGATACGAGTGCCTGACCGAGTCTGAGTCTGCCGCCCCAAACCTGACGACTGTTTCCACAAATGTTCCCTGAAATATGGAAGATAAACATTAATTACCCATAATTAGACCTTAATTATCTGTTTTCCAGAAAAGAATATCCTGCCACTCGGCGTTTGGTTCTGGAATAAACACGTTATTCACGTTAAACCTCAGAGGAATTGTTTTGGATTGGGATTTCTTGCTAAGCGTTGGATCAGAGCGGGATTAACACTCCCCTCATGTCTGTGCAGTAAATATGAGGCTGCCACTGGCAGCCAGTTGGCTTAAGACTGGGAACCGGGCGGCGGCCATGATGTCTGCTGGAGATACAGTATGGCATTTTAATTAGTGAGCTTCAGTCCAACAGCGTATTTATGCTTCTGTCAACAAATGGCTCTTTATTGGCTCATTTTTTCATGATTTTATGGAATAATTAAAGTATTTACATGGTCTGGCATCAAAATGAGGGTCAAATGCTGCAACATTAAACATTTCCTGTATAATTTTAGGAAGAAATGACCGTAAAACATCTGTGTTTGGACCGGATCCAGAACCTTCTCCATTATCCCTGTTGCATTCATTTGATCTGGACTGAATCAGTCATTATTCTGGACTGAATCAGTCATTATTCTGGACTGAATCAGTCATTATTCTGGACTGAATCAGTCATTAATCTGGACTGAATCAGTCATTAATCTGGACTGAATCAGTCATTATTCTGGACTGAATCAGTCATTTGATCTGGACTGAATCAGTCATTTGATCTGGACTGAATCAGTCATTAATCTGGACTGATTCTTTTTGTTTTCTGCAAAAAACTGAACCATGAAACGTCAACAATCAAGTTTTCACATTTCTATGATCTACACAGGCTCATATTTCTGCTTTAACTGCCTCTGTTGTTTAGTCTGCATTCACACCAGCCCAGTCCAGTCCGCTTCAGTCCAGCTCCAGTCCGTTTGCCTAGAAATCCGGTTCGTTTGTGGAGGGATTATTGCTAATCAAACGTCGGTCTCGGTTCGGTTCAGACTCACAGAATCAACCGGACTGTCAGGTGTGAAGACTCTGGTAGTCGACCGTTCAGCTTGTAGAGCAGAACCATCAGCCCAGAAGCCGACCCAAACCTTCTGCATGCTGACGTGTTTGTTGGTTTGATCAAATCGTCGACTTTGCTTGAATTTGCGTCACATGATTTCCACCATCATGTGGTAAACGGCGTTTCTGTTTGCACTGGAGCGGACTGAGAAACGTACAGATGTCCAGATGCTACATGCTAGGCTACGTGATGGTGGGACATTTTCTCCATGGTAACTGAATGGACACGTAACTTCTCCATAATATCTGCTTGGCTCTTACTTATGAAGTATATGAACATTATTCTTCTTACCTTGAAAGAATATTTGCTGTAAATCCACAAACACACCGAGTTCTGCCAGTCCGTACGATCGACGCCGCCGTCCATCGCCGTCTTTTCAGTAAAATAAACCAACTTTTGAATTAAAAAAAAAAAGAATTTATAGCCTTCAGTTACTTTGTACTTCAAAGTTTTGTTGTCCTCCACATAAACTTAATTCTGCCTGCATCAGACTCTAAAAGTTAAGGTCCTGCTGGATCCATAAAACTCTGGTTTTCCTCATAAAACATGGAAGCGTTTTGGTGCAGCCGCCATGTTTCTCCATCGCCGTCGTGAGTTTAGTCAGTCCTGATTCATCGTCTCTCTCTGCTGCTCTTCATCAGGCCTGTCGCTCTGATCCTCGTCATCGTCAGATTGACCGTTTCCTGTCAGAACCAGGAGCTGTTTCAGTTTCTCTAATTGGTCCCGTAAAATTCAGCGTTTCCATCTTTAAGAACTTCTGAATTCATCATTTGATGCGAGCTGCTTCAGCACAACAATAATCACTTTGTGCTGCTCAGCTTTGAGAAGCTGTGATGTAAAACACCAAGAGTGGATCCAGAGGTGGGACTGAGGGGGCCGCTGCCCCCGGCTGACTTCACCATGCTATCTATAAAACCAATGCTAATACTGAAAGCTAACCTCAACTTCACATGCAGAACCACATATGGCCACATCATCAGGTGGGCAGACTTCAACCCCGTCGTCTGATTGGTCCGTTAACAAAACACTCAAACTGTAGCAAAGCTAACTTTTAATTATTTTAATAATTACAGTAACATTTTTATTTTTGATTAACTACATGGAGTTTAGCACATTTAGTTTTTTTGTTTTCACATCTAAAATTCAGAAGTGGAACGTTTGTATTCCTGTTTTTCTGGTATGTTTGTAAATGTGATGCACAAGCTACATCCGCTAATGGCTATAGACAACTAAGCTGCTTCTCTCGGCTCACTGAAGGTTAATTTCTGCTTCATAAACGGATCTGATGGGACGCGGGAAAAGACTGTTATTGTGTTCAAGTTCTGCTAAAAGGAGTTAGCCTACAAGCGAAGCCATTCAAGCCTAAAGCAGCATCTAAATGCTAAACATGTAGCAGCTAACGCTAATGTCAGCGTCTTTGGTCTACATTTCTGAAGAAGTTTCTTTGGCTAGAATAACACTTTGCTGCAATCTGATGTTTGAAAAACCAGAACAGCAGATTAAAAACTATAAGCTGCTCTTCAACCTTACATTAAATCATTTAGCTTAGCTTAAAATATTTTGTTTATTTTTTCCAGCAGAGTCGTTAAATTGTGGCTGAAATCTTGACAGGATGATGATTCGATGCGTCTCAAACCGAAGCTGTTTGAACTGAGTCATGAGTTTCAGAACCTCCTGCTGGTGGATCTTCAACAGAGGAGATGATTTCTGTGTTTTTCATCATTTTGGCTCAAAGGTCACATTTATAAGGATCACAGCTTGTTAGCAGCATATAAACTAGCAAACATGTTTGGTGACGGCAGGGGGAGGAGCTTCAATAGAAACGGCCTCCAAATGAAACTTTGGGCCCTGAAAATGTTTGGAGCGGCCCTGTGCAGAAAGCGGATGATGCGTTTGAGACTCCGGCTCCCATCACCTCAGAGGTCGTCTAATGGGAGCCGTTATGCAAACTAATGTGTTGTTTTGCAGTTGGACTTGTGAAATAATAACTTTATCCAACACTGAATGGATCCTGAAGAGTGTTTGTTTTATTTCTATTTTTTTTTAATCACACCAATAATATCAAGTGTTTCTTTTTCTAAAGAACTGAAAATAACTCAGAATTATTACCATTATTATTATTGATCGTCTTTAACTGAAGCTTTTCATGTACTGAGCTGTTTTTGTTTTTCACTCAGATCTTTGACTTTGCTTATTTCTTCGTTTGCTAATCTGCGTTCTGACATCTATGTTCTCTCTGGGGTTAAATGTTTTTTTTTTTGTAAATTTCTATTAAGTTGCAAATAAACTGTAAGTAATTTTCCTGACTGATCCTGGTTGTGTGTCTGAGGTAATCGTGGCCTGAAGTAACAATCACAGGAACGCTGTTGTTTTTATCAGTGCAAAAATTATTACAATTTCTGTCAGAAACAGCTGAAAAACTGTCACTTTCCCTTAACAACATTCAGTGTTTTATTTCTAATCCTGCCGTAGTGCTGGCCTGTTTCTAGGTCAGTCCAGCTGAACGCTAGGGAGCAAACACACACACACAGACACACAGACACACACACAGATGGATCATGTGACTCTGCACGCTTCGCTGAGTCCAAGAAGCTCAAACTGTTTGGAAACTGACTGAATGCTGGATTGTCGGCTTTGTGCTCCTGAAACGGGAGAAAAACGCTCAAAAAACTCGATTTTAACCTTTAAACGTCCCAAAACCAACTGTGAGGAGTCGAACCGAGTCTCTGATGGAATAAAAACCAAACTGATGAATGAAGAATTACAGGAAATTCAACTGACTTTGAATAAGAAAATAAACTTTAGCCTGATAAACTGAGTTTAAGCCAAAAACGGAGAGCTGGGAATGAGCTCCAAGCTGCAAGAATCATTCAACAAAACAGATTAAATATTCATTATTTCCAGATTTCCTAAAGGTCAAACATGCTTTTTAAAACATTTGCCTGAAACAGGAAAAAATCTAAACATGTCACATTAAAGAGGCTGCAATAATAATATAAAATCACTGGAAAAAAAACAATAAAAAGAAAGAAAAGCTTATTAAAGACAAAATAAAAACCAGGTCAATGTTGGACAAACAGAAAAAATAACTTAGGATTTTATTTTTATTTATTTTTAGTGATGGTTGTTTATCTCCTCCTCAAATATACACATAAAAAATATTTATTTTAAAATGTAAATTCAATGCAATTCAAATAACTTTATTTGTCCCCGAGGGGCAAAAATAAAGTTATTAATAAAGTTAATTTCAATATCTAAGATATTTATTAATAAAGTTAACCAGTTTGAGGGAGAATGATGAAAACATTTACATGAGAAAATAAAATCCCTGATTTTCTTCAGGTTTATTTATAAATATAAATATTATTGGTTTTGTCCTGGCAGTTAAATCAAACTAAATATGATTAAAGTTTTGTGGAAGGAAAACATCTAGTTATAAACTGCATGTATTTAAAAGGTCAAATAAAACAAAGGAGCGTCTTTTCATGTGAACCTTTAAAAATCTAAATCCAGCAGAACAGTTTTAGTTGGACGTAATGACTACTGGCTGAAATGACAGTCTGGTCGTCGTCTGGTAATTTTATTCTTTTTAATCAGTTTTTAGTTTCTCTGGAAAAAAAACAGACAGACAAACGGCAACGAAACAGACGGTACAGACTTCATACAGGTGAACGCTAACTACAAAAGTGCAAAAAAAAACAAAAAAACAAAGTAAAATAAAAACAAATCTGCAAAACATTTTTCTTTTCCAAACCCAGAACACGAGAAAACAAAGTGACACGACGAGAAAATGTGTCCAGGATCCTCAGTCAGACCTGCTGGACGGTTTGTGCTTTTATTTCCCAGCAGGGAGGATCTGGAGACGTGAGGCTTCGGTCTGAGGCAGGAATCTGACCAGCAACTCTCCAGAACAGACAGAAACCAAAACTGCTTCAGGAACAGGCCGAATATCCAACATGGCGGCTAGAACTCCTGCAGTCATTTAACTTCCTTTACACAAACAGAAGCAGTTTCATCTTCCTGTGACTAAAATAATCAGAAGCTCCTGAAACTTTAAATGAAGGTTTTAGTGAAATTTCTACGTTTTTAACTGACCTGAGATCTGTGGATCAATGAACAAACTGATCAATGCTGATTATTGGGACGTTTGCATAGAACATTAGACACATTTCCTTTATTTTGCCTATGCAGCAAAACAATCACAATATTAATATTTTGCCTCAGAAAAAAATTCCTGCATTTTTTTAAACGAATGTTGCATTTTTTGTTAAGTGGACTTTTTTTATCATCTCAAAATAAAACCTGATTTTATCATTTTGCTGGAGAATTTCTAGCTTTCTAAAAAAAAAAAACATAAATTATTTGTTATTTTTAAATAATTTAAAATCAGTTTCAGGAAGAAAAAATATCTAATTTCCAGTTTTTTGTGAGAAGACATCTCAAAACTCTTTTTTAGTGTTGTAAAAATATTGAGGGCCTTAAACAAGCTACATCATTAATTTGTAGTAAAACATTTAAAATAATTTAGAAAATCCGGGATTTATTTCTTTATTTAAATGAAACACGTCAAGCAAAGTTTTCTTCTCAGAAAAGTTTACGTTTGTAAATAAAGTTCTGAAAAATAATAAAAAAAAAAAGAAAACGGCAGAAAAAGTTGCATATTTTCCGTTTGGAACCCAGAAAGGTTCGGCTGATTGTCAGGATTTATTCTGATTGTTCTTCGCGCAAAAAGCTTTTAAAAAAAAAATGAACAAAAACGAGTTTTAACTGTTTGTGTGTGAGGTTTGAATTTATTTTAATATTCTAATAATTGGTTAATTGGAGCCGCTGGGTCGGTGCGAGGCCTCCGCGGATCAGCGCGACTCGTTCAGCGGGAAGCCGCGTGAGCGCAGCGGGCTGGAGGAGCGCCATCAGGGGGGGAGCCGCTCCGCACCAGACACTACGAGCGCCGGGCCTTTTCACGCGCATGCGCAGAGAGGGGCTCTGGCTCCTACGGGCCTCCACACACACTTACACACACACCAAACTGTATAAGTCTCTAAAACACGTGGATCTACTTTGCATACTTTAAAACGAAGAGTTCGGATCCAAAAACTTTAATATCCGGGTCAAATATTAGGATTTTAAGCAGCAGCAGAGATTATTTGTTATTGTTGTTGTTGTTGTTGTTGTTCTGTTTCACAGAAATAAAAACTGTCAGTTTGGATATTTTCATTCTGGAAGGAAACTCTCCTGTTCTGATCATCATTAGGCCATGGGGTCAAACCTGAGTGCAGATATGATTTTTAGGCTTATTTTTCCTCTGAAACCCCTGATTGTTTTCACAACTTTAAGGCTTATTATTAATTATTAACTTATTCAAACGTTTTTTTTTCCACCCAAATAAACAGAAAAAGTTCTGATTGTCTCCAAAATTCATAAATAATAATAATCCCAGCCCCACCCACCCGTTTTCATTAATACTGATGAGTAAATACACTGAGAATAAAATTTAAATACATTGTACAATAAATACAAAACATAAATAATAAACGACTCAAAGAAAAGTACTGAAAATCTTTGTACAAGATATAAATAGTTTGAAATATTCTTCTAGTCTTTGTTACCTTTGGCAAGTCTAGTTTACAGTTTTACACCCGCAGGTAACAAAAGTTTGTCCCTTTTTTTCCTCTGGAAAATAATCGAAATAAACCAGAATATGGCCAAAAAGTTTCATTAATATATTTCTATAAATCTGCTCATTGTCTGATATTTACCGCGTATTTTCTGCCCTTTACAGACGTCCTTTGTTCCGCTGGGAGTCCGGAGGGGTGAGGAGGGGGAGGTCAGTTCAGGAAGGCGTTGGGGGTCACCCTCTTCTGGTGGGACAGCACCCCGGGGAACCCCGCGGACACGCCGGGGGAGAAGGCCGGTAAGGAGCCGTTCCTGAGGGAGTCCGACAGCAGCGACTGCGGGGAGCCGCTGGAGCCCAGGCCGCCGAAGCCTGCGGCCCCCTGCGGGAGATGCTGCGGCTGGGGTGGCGGTTGCTGCGGGGGCCCTCCTCCCGGCGGCCCCGGCGCCGCCGCGGGGTGTTGGCTCCCTGAGACAAAGTACCCGGCGGTCTGTCCGGACAGCAGCCCCACCGGCGACGTGCTCATCCCGTAAGTGTTCGTCAAGCCCAGCGCCATGGAGCGCCCCAGGTCCCCGTTACTCAGCTGCTCCACGGCGGGCAGGAGCGACCCGTAACCCGCCGCCTGGTTCAGAAAGCCGGGCGAGGATCCGTTGTAGTGCGGGTGGTGGTGGTGGTGGTGCAGGGAGAGGAACGGGGAGATCTGCCAGTACAGCGGGTTGTTCGGCCGCTCCAAGCCGAGCGGAGCGAAGCGCAGCCCGCGCTTCATGGCCAGCTTCCCGCGAGAGGTGGCGGAGCGCCGGCGGAGCTTCCCGGTCGTCCCGCCGATGAAGACGTCGTCGCTGCTCGGGTCCAGCATCCAGTAGTTGCCCTTGCCCGGGTCGTCGTAGTGCCGGGGCACTTTGACGAAGCACTTATTGAGGCTGAGGTTGTGCCGGATGGAGTTCTGCCAGCCCTGCTTGTGCTCCCGGTAGTAGGGGAAGTTCTTCATGATGAACTCGTAGATGCCGTTGAGCGTCAGCCGCTTCTCGGGGCTCTGCCGGATGGCCATCATGATCAGCGCGTTGTAGCTGAACGGAGGCTTGTCGTACTTCCCGTTTTTCGCGCTGTTGTTGCTCCCGGTGGAGTTCTGCTCCGGTGTCGGCGTCGGCTTGGAGTCCTCCCCTCCTCCGCCTCCTCCTCCTCCGTCCTCCTCCTCCTCATGCTCCCCCTGCTCCTCCCTGCCCGGCTTCCCCTGCTTCAGTCCCGCGGCGGCGGAGTCCAGCTCCGGGGGGCCCAGCGACTTGTCTGAGTCGGAGCCCGGTGATGGAGACAGAGCTCCGGGGATGCCGACCATCGCGGCGGCCACCGGGTCCGGGCGCTCGCACTTGGAGGGCAGCAGGAGGCTCTTGATGCTGAAGGAGGAGGACCGGTGGACGGTCGGCGGGGTTTTTACGTCCTCCATGCCCGGTGGCAGGAAAGAAAACACAAACAAACAAACAGAAAGCAGGAATAAATAATAATTGTAATAAAAAAGCGGCTCCTCCAGGCTGGTTCACCTCCGTTATCCAGGAAACCAGCGAGAGACAGAGAGGAGAGAGAAAGGAGGGTCAGGATGAGAGATGCATGGATGGAGGAGTGGAGAGAGAGAAAAGAGAAAGAGGGGGAGGGAAAGAGCGTGGCTTCGATGTGGAGAAATTAGTAATTAAGGAGGTTCCGACATCACGGAGAGGAGGAGCTTCTCCAAAAATCCTCTTTCTGCTCCTTCCTGCCCCGCGCTCACACCGCAGACCTCCACCGACTCCCGCAGCGGCTCCGGGCTCTGACCATCAACCTGCGGCCTCTGATCTGCCCCCTCACCCCGCCCCCCGCGGCGCTGTTTACGCACAGGTGTAGCTGCTCCGCGCTCCGTGTGCGTAAAATCCAGATCTGAGGCTGTGCGTAAAAAGGCGCCTCGGTGCGTGTTGGGGCTGCGCGCAGGCGGGCGGCGCGATCAGACTTTGTTTTCTCAGCGACAAAAACAGTTTGGGCTCATGTGGGTAAACACGGAGCGCGCGCGCTCACTGAGCGCCCGCGTGCGCGTTTTACAGACAGGAAGACGAGGGGGGGGGAGGGGCGAACAGCTGAGCGCGCGCCGCGCCGCGCTCGTAGCAATCACCGAACCGGCGGCGAGCTCGCGCTCACGCACAGAGGTGTGCGCGAGCGGCCTGCAGGCGGCGGGTTTGATGCTGTAACCAGAGCGCCTCCTGTCGAGCAGAGCGAGGAACTGACAGGTAAACAGACCTTTTGTTTTTAATTATTATTATTAACCAGGTTTTATTAGGATTATTATTGTTACTAGTAGTAATATTATTATTCTTTTTGTTTCTTAATCTTAGTATTCTATTTTCTATTTCTTTAGTTTTTATTTCTGTTTTTAATTTTTGATTCTAAAAATTTTTCGTGTTTATTAAAAAAATTTCATTTAAATTTATGACTGTGAATCACTGGAATTACATGTATTTAAATTTTTTATTTTCCTCATTTATTTTATTTAATTATTATGTAATTTGTACGTTTAAGTAATTCCTTTTCATTTATTAATTTTTTTATTCCATATTTTCTGGTTTAGTTTTTCTTCTTAATTGCATGTTTACGAGCCTGTTGTTAATTTTATTTTATTATTAGTAGTAAATAGACAATATGCTATAATTTAAAACTTGAATCTCATGTTTTACTGTTTTAGGTTTATATTATTTTGTGTGTTTTTGTTCTTCCTGAGGTTCAAACAGGTGATATTTCCACCAGTTTAGTGACTAATAGTGTGATTAGTAATAGTAGTTATTATTATGGGATATATTTAGGAATTTAAGTTGCTTATTTGTCTCGTTTGTTTGGATAATTTTGTTTTCTGTCCTGTTTGTTTGCAGTGGGACGATAATCTGTGACGGACTCCGTTGAAAGTGATTCAAAGCTTTTCTTAATTTGCAGTCAATATATGTGAAATATGTTCAACTTTTGAATTTTTGTTTTATATTAAATAAAAGAAAAATATAACTGTCAATTTTTTAAACCTCTGCAATAAATGCAAATATTGTTGCAGAGGTCTAAAGAGTCATTTGTAGCTAAATTTTGTTCGTTTTTACTTTGTTTAATGTGTGTCAGTATTTCTGGATCTGCTGTATTTTATAAATAAACTGCTTGTTTTACTTCCTGTGTTTTAATGGATATTTGTACAAATAAACTAAAATCTGCTATATAAACAGAGAGATTAATTTATCTGTTACATATTAAGCATCATTGATTTTTTTGATTTACAATAAATTAATCTAGTTTTTTCTAAAATATAGTGAAATATAATGAGTGAATTTATTTGAAGGATTTATTAATAATCCATATGAAAGGACTGGCAAAATAAACAATTCAAATGTAGTGATTCAAATGAAGATATTATTTATAGGATGTAAAATTTGTCGCCTCTCCGGGTCGAAGCATTCGGCCACTTTTAAAATCCCAAACAGAAACGAATCTCCTCTGGTCCTGCAGTTGTTCTGGTCCAACCGGTGCTGCATCGTGTTCTGATTGGGTCCCGGACCGGGTCAGGGGTCAGGGGTCAGACGTTCCCATCCTCTCATCATCAGCTGCTTCTCCACAGGCTGCAGACAGCAGAGCCTGTGAGCCTGTAGGAAACTTTCAGGCGAATAAAACGGATTTTTAAAGAATTTCTGGATCTTCTTGGGTCAGAAATGATCCAAGCTGGCTCAGATATATTCATACACTTTGGCTAATATTTGGTCAAATGTCTCAGAAAGCAGTTCTGTAGTAATGCTGGGGATTTATCATATCATTTATCGTGATCAATTACGATAAAAAGTTAGTGTGATAACAATTCTGAATTATCATTATCAGTAAACTCCAGTTAATAACATTTGACTCTCAAAACACATGAGGCCATGAAGACGCCGGCGGCCTGACAGGTGAGGGGTTAAAACTCCCCAAAACCGTTTTAGTTTTACTATTTTCTTCAGTTTGATCAATAAAAGCCTCAGTAAGTGTTAATTAATTTGGGAATATGATGAAATGCAGACACTTTGCTCAGCTTAATGAAGTAAATCAGACTTCTTCATGTGTCATCAACAACAAATATGTTTTTCAAAAGCTATTTATGCTTGTTGCCTAAATGAGACGTAATAAATGGTTTTTATGATAATTCTACTAAATATCCTGATAAAACTTTCGCCTGCAGAATCAGCAGACAAACAGTTTGAAGTTTCTGATTTTCTTAGAATCTGCAGATTTCTTCCACTCAGATCTTCTCTGGCTTCCTTGGACTTTCTTCTGGTTCTGAACTTCTTCCACCTTCAGACCCGTTAAAATCTGACGCTGTTCAGTTTGGGCTGCGTTTGACCTTTGACCCCTGAATGTCGGCGCTGCGTTAACAGTAAACATTGTGAGCTGCGTTCAGCGGCCCCGTGCGAGGCTCTGTTGGCGCTGGTCAGATCTCCATCTGACCTGCAGCCGGATGGAGAGCCATCCCAGTTCGGTCCCAGTTCGGTCCCAACCGCTTAGACTGGGAACCAGCAAGGCGTCTGTGGAGCTGCAGCCTGAAGGCGGACCGGACCGAACCGAACCGAACCGTTTCATGGTGCCGCCTGAAAGTCGCCCACCTTGTTTCTGAGCCCAACAAAGCTCACTTTGGATAAGCGAATAATCCCGGATTAGCTGCAGAAAACAGAAACACAACGAGAAGCGGCGACCCACAACAGAGCAGCTGTTGGTGCAACATGGAGCAGGCTGCAGCTCCAAACCAGCAACACCAGTTCAACCATCACCAAGCTGCATTTCAGCCAATCAGAGGCTGTAGCATCAGTTTCCTCTCAGCTCTGATCAGTGGAGTCCGACGTTTAAAGATCTGCAGACCAGAACCTGCAGTCAGGAGGACAGGGTGTCCAAGGTGCGGTCCGGGGGCCACTAGTGGCCCCTGACTTCAAATCAAGAAGTCAAGACTTTAGACTTTCTATTTTTAATCAGGATAAAATTATCACAATGTAAAATCTTCTTTCCATGGAAAATCGATCCTGTCTTTTAACAGCTTTGAAGTTTTTCTCGTTCTTCAGTGACTTTTACTCCAAAGTTCACTTTACTAAACCCAAATTTGCTTTAATGAATTTATTAATCTCGTCTAAATGCAGAGAGTGTTTTCGAAGAAATGCTGACCTAAATCCTGATTTTATTCTTTATTCCAATTGAAGCCTAAAAAATCTGCAAAATTTCTTTTGAAAAGTTTTGGCCCAGTAATGATTCATATATCCTTTCCCAACAATAAACCTCTTTTATGTGTTTAAAGTGTTGCATGTTTAGCTTATTATTTAGCAGGTAAAATCATTTTTTCCCCTCATGTTCTTTTCATTTCACCCATTTTTCCCTCTTTAGTGAAAAGTTTGGACACCCCTGGATTAAACTGTGGGCTTTGAAGCGCCAACGTTCATAAATAATGAGTCTAATCTCTGGTGACGTTGTGAAATGTTTCCAGATACAAGGAGAAAAACTTCATGGGAGTTTAGAAAAGAAACTTATGATCCTGAAAATATTCAAGTTTTCCCCTCTGGTGTCCTTTAACTGCTGAGCGTTCTGCAGAACCGAACGTAATGGGTCCAAAACAATAACTGGGATTATATTTTAAAACATGGACCCACTGAGGAAATAATAAATAAAAATGAACCAGTGAAAATCAGACGTTACTTATGAATCATTTTAAAAAGCAAATGAATCAGAATATATTTTATTATTCCCCGCGTGGGATATTCCTTATTTATTGACAAACTACTCAGATCCAGAGTGGAAAATATTAGTATCCAGTTTAGTAATATTAATATTAATAACATGTAATAATATGATGATGTTAATCTTCAGAATGATGGCAGCTGCAACCAAATATTCTGTTCAACCTTTTGATGCAGTGAAGTGACTTTTCAGTGAGACTATTTATAATATTTTTATTACTTTTTATTTTGTCTCTGTAATTAAATGTTTCTTGTTTGTTGTGTTCTGTCGCTTTGCTCAACACAGCAAAGTGAAAAATCCAATAATCTTCCATCCGTTTTGCGTTGGCTGGCTTGTGGTCCCGTCCCGGTCCGTCCCGCTCCATCGGACCGGCGCTCAGATTAAAACCGTGTTGCCAAAACAGGAGCAGCTTTCAGGAATTAGATCATCACGAGTCCGCTCCCACAGAACCGGGCCTTTGGCTGACTCCTGGCTCACCCGTCAGACATCTCACCGAGACCTGGACTGAGCCGGCAGAACCGCTCCGGCAGAACCGCTCCGGTAGAACCGCTCCGGCAGAACCGCCCCGGCAGAACCGCCCCGGCAGAACCGCTCCGGCAGAACCGCTCCGGCAGAACCGCTCCGGCAGAACCGCTCCAGTCACCAAACGTCTGGAGAAGCTTCTGTTTTCCTCCTGGAGTTTGAATCCCATTAAGGCTCTCTGTTGATGGCACCTTGATTCTGATCGGGTTCTGTTGGAGCAGGAACCCAGCAGGTGACGGTTTAAAGCTCCAGTAAACTGAAGCCAGGCTTCGTGCCAGGATCCAGATTTTCACTCGGGAACGAGAACCAATTAATTTGCTTTACCTTAGCTCACCCTGACTGCCTTTGTGCTTTGACCCGGTTCTGAGCGGTCTCATGCAGGAACAGAACCGCAGCTCTTGACCATTCCTTCACCATCACGCTAATGTGAGCGGCTAATTGTCCCCTTTGTGTTTCTGTAACCTGAATGTGAGCTGGAGCTTTGCTCTCAGTCCAGGATGGGGAATATTCACAAACTGTTTCATGTTGGATGTTTTCCGTCCTGATGGTCCGGTTGACCCGGTTCGATTCCAGATCAAAACTCCATCATCTGCTGTGAGTCAAACCAGCCTGTTCCCCTCCTGGTCTGTGGGGGCGCTGCACCAAGAACCACTGAAGGAAACGACACAAAAACCTCTGAACACACTGAGATCAACTTCCTCCTTCACCAGATGGAAACAAGATGGAGGCGTCAGATTTCTCTTTAGTCTTTGGCTACAAACCAGGAGACATTTCTGCTGCTAGCACGAGGCTAGCACGTTTGTTTTGGTTGTATTTACCCAGAATACTTTGCGCTGTAATCCACTTCCTGCTTTTGAAGTGGTCTCTGGTCCGCTTGGCATTCACATTCAATCAGAACCAAACCACAGTTCACTTCAACCGAACTGGGACCGGTTTGGAGGACCAGAGTACGATTAGCATTCACACCCCACCAACCAAACCGGACTTTGACTAGGCAGACTGAACAGAGACGGTGGGAATGCACTTTTAAACAATCAACTTATCCAACATATCCAGTCTGACTGAGTGTGAGTTCTTCTGTAGACGTTCAGGTGGACCGGTTCCACTCAGAAATGGACCAGATGGGCTGAATATAACGACATGCCACACTTTTCAGATATTGAAAACTTGAAAATCATCGATCATTCTCCTTCCATTTCTTCACAGGAAATCTCAATGAAATAAAGTGAAGTTTGTGACTTTGTTGTAGAAATTGGAAACGTTTAGCAGGATAGTTAAAGTTTTCATGGTTTGAAGGTTAGAAACCAGGACTAACTTCAGCCTCCAATCGGTCCAGTCAAAGTCCAGCGGTGAGCTGCTGATGCTGCCACCACCGAACAATCAGAGTCCGTTCTGGAACCGATAAGCTGCAGGTCCAAACCGATAAATGATTATTTTATGAAACGGAGATCTAACGGTTCTTCCACTACCGGTTCCACTGAGGATCCAGGAGCAGAAGAAAACATTCCTGTGACTCTGGATTTCATTTAATCAGAATCCATGAAAGGTTCAGAGAAATTCAGTTTTTCTGTTAAAAATGTGACTCACAGGAACCGGATAATAAATGATTGTTTTTGTGAACGATTCCTGCTCAACCTGTCTGGTTTAGTGGACATGATCCAGTAAAGACTCAGTACTGGTGATACTGGAGCTGCAGAATATCATCGCAGTATCAGTGGAATATTGATTTTGCTCAGGACTGACTCGAGTGCAGTAATTACCGGCTGAAGTTTTCTAAGAGTTGGTAACTTGGTTTCAGGCAGCAGATGTTCACAGCAGACACAGGCGATGATGAAGGTCACAGAGGAAGAGAGGAAACATTTACCAATATTATCTCCGTCTACGTTTTCTGACGTGGTTCAGCCGTAGTGGAGTTCAGTTTTTATTGGTTATATATTCAGCGGAAGCTAAATGTGTCTTGAATTTGATGAAATTGGTTGTGGAAAGTTCTTGAGTTTTGTGTAAATTGAGGTGTTTTAAATGAGGGACGGCCCAGCAGCAGACGTTACAGTCAGACGGATCACGTGACCAAAGATCCGCTGATTATTTCTGTTCGTTCTGATGTTTCCAGTTTAATAAAACCTACAGACTCCAGTTACCAGACTTAGCAGGAATAAACCCTGTCAGTGTTGACCCTGATGTTCTGATGGGGTTCTGAAGCAGCTTAAAGTTGTTCTGCTCTCCGTTCCTTCGCTCCCGGCTCACCTGGGCGGTTGACGGATCGAATGTTTCATTACGTTTTGAACCAGGAAATCTGTGTCAGGAACCCGGGAGACGTTTGGACGGCGGTGATGTGACATGACAGCGAGTCTTCTGCATGAGGGACGTCTCCCAGGCCTGAGCCGCGGCTCCGCCTTGACCTCTGTCATCGACGTTTCCGCGGCCGCGCGGTTCGAGACGGGGCCGCCGTCCCGCTCTTCGGGATGCCCTGTTTGACCTTCGAACCCGGCTTCTGGTACCTGCAGCCGTCCGTCAAACAGAGACTGACAGGGCCGGTCTGAAGGACCGTTTCAGGACTTCCTTCCTGTCCCGTTTGGACCGGGTCGGACCGTATGATGCGTCCTCGTCCTCCATGTCGGCGATAGGATCGCAGGCAGAGCCGTCACATCGAGGGACGGCAGACCGCATCAGCCTGAGTTGCCGGCGGCTGCTGGGGTCAGCTGGAGTTTACGGCTATTAATATTCCGGGTGTTGGACTAGAAAACCCCCTGAACACACACTGGATGTTCAGCGCCACAACCACACTGGCGAGGCGGCGGCACAGACACGCCGCCGTGTTTCCAAACATGTCTGTCACAGATCCAAACATTTACTGGATCCAACCCGGGTTCCCCCAGAACCCCTGCTGGGGTGAGGAGGCTCACAGTGACCCACATCAGCACAGCGCTGCTCACTTCACAGCTGCCGCCTGCTCAGCCATGACTTAGAGCCGCAGGTTGAATCATTTATGGCGTTTTCAAACATCAAGCATCGGAATAAGGAAAAATGTGGGAGGGAATAAGAGAAAGTGGAATAAATCAGAATTCTGATGATCAAGCAGAGAAGTCCAGTTCTGACGTCTGGATCGTCATCAGACATGCAGCGTCGTTTAGCCTCCTCTCAGATAATCACCGCTAATAGGATCATATAGATCTATCAGCAGGCGGCCAGACCTCCTTCTGCCTCTCAGCAACAACACAGCGCAGCAGCAAACACAAACAAACCTTTGGAAACATCAGATTTTGATCCAGAGATGAATTCCTTAAAGAGGCGGTATCATGTAAAATCCATTTTTTTAGCTTTTCATCGTGTTATAAAGTTTTTCCCTCGTCAAAAACAAACCTGGACTGTTGCTTTGATTCTTTTATGTACATTTGAGAAATCATTTACTCTCCACTCTGCCGTTTAAAGCGCCTGGTTGGACTTAGCTTTGTCTTCAATGTACAGCTCCTCCCCCTCTCTGCTCCTTCAGACTAGCCGGCAGCAATTAGCAACATCTGCTGAGCTCATTACAGGAGCTGCTGCTCAGAGCAACGCTGGTGAAACTTTAAAGGGTTAACAGAGGAGCCATGTTGGGATGATTTCCTGAAGGCAGAGTCTCAGAAGGAGCAGGAGCTTCTTAAAGAGACAGAGGCCCAATTTCACGGCATAAAATTTCCTTTGATGTAGCATTTTTATAACAACTGAAGGTAACAAAGTTACTTGATTGTGCTGTAAAATGTCACTTTGTGCCTGGAGAATATACATAAAAACTGCACCATCCCTTTGATACATGTTTCATTTTGGTGTAAATGAAATGTGTTTGGTACATTTCATCAGCACGCTCTGGTATTTGAACTGCAGCCGGCGCAGAACTGACTGGAGAATCGGCTGCACCTGAATGCACCACAGAAGGGCAACTATGGGGAAACCGCTGCCTTCACAGACCGCTGGTCTAAACGACGGTCAGCACTGCTGGCCACTGGGTGTGATACGTTCTGCACACTCACCAGTTTTACTCCAAGATCCGCGTCTCCAGTCCTTAAACGAGTCGTTCATGCTGGAAAACCTCTGAAATGAGTTTCATCCACAGCGATGCAGCAGATTCATTCCCAGATACAGAAACACTTGATGGCAGATCTGACTGCCGGAGGAAGGAACCAGTTAGAATGAGCTTTGCTTTTCAGGTCGGTTCGGGTTTATTCTGGTTGTTTTTGTCTTTTATTAAAATTAGTTTGATGGTCTGAAGCATCTCAATGTGACAACAACTTAATAAATCAGTACTTTACTTTTGCACATTACATATGTTAAAGTTATGGAGGACCAAAACGGTCATGTGAGTTTTTGGAGAACTTCTTAAGTGTCATAAAAAATAAAATAAAAATAAAATGTGAATTAGTTGTTTCCACCTGCTGGTCTCAAACCAAACAGGCGACACTAAGAGCCATTTGTGGAGGCAACAAACTAACATGGAGCACAAATTTACTGAAAGACGTCCGTCCAGGCTGGATACGTCTGGACCTCTGGCCAGGAACAGATCCGCCGGTGGCTGGAACCGTTTGCAACATCACAATTTATCCTGCAAACGTGTTTCCAGCTCTACTTTAGCGCAGTAACTCTTTGCTTAAATCTAAAAATCACCTAGAATAAGACCTTTTATGCAAAATTAAAGAAGTTATTTTGAATTTTGTCATTTCCATCAACTTTTCCTGATGCGGTTCCTCTCATTGAGCCTTACAGCTGTGGAGTGAAGCTAAACCTCCAGGCTGCCTCTCCATCTCCCCCCCCTGCTCATGGTGGATCCACCTGGAGCCAGGCCCGGACCACCAAGGCGTTGACTGGTACCACTGGTTCCCACTTCCAGTTAAAGTGACCAGTTTCACCTTCAAGGTCTTTAAATCTCCAACTTTTCATTCAGACTCTTATCGTCCTTCGTCTCATTTGGACGCTGAGAATCCCAGGATGTCAGAACTATTTCAGCATCATGATGTAAATTTTGTCAGGACTGTTTGGACTTTTCTGGGGTTGATTGGAGCCGACAGGAGCAACCAGAGGGAAAGAGGTCACCGATCTCACCGACGGTCCTGCAAGTCAATTATCGGCTTGTTCCCCAGTGGAACAAATCTGGTTAGTGGTAACAAGTTCCTACAGATTATGAACAGATCACATTTTTCTCTGAGTTCAGAGCCTCTTGGGGCCAAACAGCCAAAGTGTGCAAACTTTGAATGATCTAATTAGCTGAGATGAACTAGATCTGGGTCTGGATCATCTCCTGTCCAAACAAGCCGGCCGTTCCAAACGTGACTCTCCACATGCAGAAGCAGAACATGTTGCATTGAATGTTGCATTAAATGTTGCATTGAATGTGCCGCCATGCAGAGCAGGTGGACCGCGATCCAGAAAATACCAACTACTTCTGGTCGAGTTTCTGCTGCAGAATTAAGAAAATTTACATAAAATTGCTAAAATATGCGCAGAAACATAAAGATAGAACATAAAGATAGAACCCTGAATAATCTCTACAGTTTATCAGCAATAAAAGTAATTTTTTTCACTTGTATCTATTAGTTCTTTATGAATATTAAGGAATTATTCACTTAAAACAAGCTTATTTGAAGTGCACCAATACATCTGCACTAGAAACTGGACCAAAAGCAAGGTTGTGTTTTTACAGTGTGCTGGAGTTTGTTGTTTCAAACTGGGAAAGTTGAAGCCTGGCGCTCCAGTTTCAGATGTTTGTTGTCTTCTTGTGTTCAGGGTAACATCAGACCTTTTCTGACTGGGAGGTGGACCTGATGTTTCCTGACTTGTTGAAATAAAAAGTTTGCGTTGGCCGCGGTTGTGTTCCCGCCCTGCCTTCTCCAGCTCTTATGTAAGCTGCTTTCGCTCGGCGGCCGTCACACACGTGTTTGGTGATTAGCAGGTGTTTCTGCGATGCTGACTCTGGTCATGCCAGGGGATTTGCTCGTGGACCGCCGTTTCTGCCGTTTCTTTTCCTCGCTACGCAGTCCGCTTTACGCTGAGCGTAGAGTAAATGGGTCAGTTAAGGAAAGTTCATGCAGGGTTCAGGCG
The DNA here is from genome assembly GCA_903067095.1 of Girardinus metallicus. NCBI lineage: Eukaryota > Metazoa > Chordata > Actinopteri > Cyprinodontiformes > Poeciliidae > Girardinus > Girardinus metallicus. The sequence goes on from CAEGAE010003480.1 coordinate 46,531, forward strand.
AAGGTTCAGGGAGAGTTCAGCCGAGCGCCGCAGAGGGAGGAGGAGGAGGAGGAAGAATCAGAGCGGCTCTGCTGGAAAACACCACAGACAGTTAGAAACGTAGTGAAAACACAGCAGATGGAAACACAGGAAACAAAGCAATGTTTAGCTTGCAGCGTTTTTTGTGTGATTGTAGTTTTAGCATCACTGATGTAACAGGAAGCAGTGGAGTGGAACTAATCTGGTGATTAAAGCGGAGATGAAAATCTATTTCTCCGCCATGCAGACATTTTTTATCTTTCAACACAAAACAGTCAAAGTTTGCAAACTGATTAATTTTCAAGGTTTGTTTTTAGGCAACAAAGTATTTCTGAGGATAATTACAGTGTTTCAGTTAGTAGATGAGGTGATCACGGGGTATTGCTTCTGCCCTTTATACTTCAGATCCTTTTATCATGAGTTATGGGTAATAACGCCGTGTCCATGTTGCTTCGGACCTGGAAGGACTTCTCACCCAAAACACCTAACAGATGGTTATATAAGTAACGTTTGTGGTAAACTGCGACTCGTCTCGTCCAGATGTAAAGTTTTCTGTGCGTTTCTGATCAGATGTTGATGATTCTTCCATCGCTCTCAGAATTACACATTTAAGTCAAAATGATGTGTTTCTCTACAGACCCTTAAAAACCTGAACTGTCCCTTTAAGGAGGAGAAAAATGTAAGATCTGTAAAAATAGATCAAACTGAGCAGTAAATAGTTTGAGAAATCAACAGACAACTAATAATTAATATTTCCTCCACTGATATTAAAACATTTTTTTGTGGATTGATAATATAAAAAACTGAGACGATAAATCGTTTCGAACCTTTAAGTTTGTCCATACAGAGTGAAGATCAGCTGTGGGAAGGCGGGGCGACAGAGTGAAGGATACGATGCGACTCCAGCTCTACTCGCTTTTAAAATCTAGTTTGAAAATGTCCTTTTCTTTGGTTCTTCCATTTTTGTCTCTACTGAAACAATCCAAGTGCTACAAACCCGGCCAGCTGTTCTCTTGCATTAAAACCATGTTTTTTGGTGTCTAGAAAACGAGCCACTTTAAAATCCTCCTGATTATTAGGTCAAAACTGGCGGCACCTCCCAGCAACTTCGAGGTTCATTCTTCAGTCATATTTAGAAGAGGCACAGTTTCAAACTAAATGTTTGATTAGCGTTTGATTTCTAACAAAAATATTTAGCTCCATTAGCTAAACCTGGTGAAACCAGTCTGTTGTACTACGCTTCGCTTCCAGAGGGTCTGGACTCTCTGCTGTTGAGCAACGATTGCTTCCTGGGGGCGTGGCCTCTGTCGATGTTTTAAATTTTACCCAATTGTTCCGTTTTTCTGTGACGTTTGAAAATACGCCAGTTTAACGCTATGAAGCTTATCGGAAACAACCATCCTCCACTGTGAAGAGAAATACTGATCTAGCTAACAGACTGAACGTTCATTTCCTCTGCTGCCGTTGTTAAACTACGGGCAGACTGCTATTCTAAAGAGAAAATCTACATCATCGTTCACAACTTCTCCCTCTGTTCGCTGATTGGCCTGGTGAAAAATTGACTGGAGACAATCTGAGTCAATGGGAGAAAGCCCAGACTGTGCTGGAAGTGAGAATTGTTTTTCAAGCGGAATTGCAGAGGAAGGCAATGGTCAGGCTAATATTAGCTGGCTAACTAAATGATTAGCTTCTAACTTCAAGCTTCATTAGCAATTTAAATATTTAAATTAAAATATATTAGCTTGCAAACTAAATATTTAGCTCCAGAAACATTGCTTGCTAGCAATAGCATAATGGAAATATGACTGGAATATAAACTACCATTTTTTTCTGTAATGATAGTCTAAATAATCCCAATCCTAAATAAACTGTAGGATCACGTGTGGATCGTTCCTGAATTCAGGTCGAGGTCCTTTCAGGATCATTGCAAGTGCTCCAAATGGCCCCGGGACCAGAGTTTGGGAAGCCTTTCTGCAAACTCCATTTACTTAAGTGTTTGCAAATGAGAAAATGTCAGGAAAGTCCTGCTGAATTTCCGTTTCCTCGGATCCTCGGGCCCAGATGGCAGGTGTGTTTGTTCTGCTTTTATTCGACCGGTTTGGTTTTCTGGGATTATTTCTTTAATGAATTAGTTTTTTCTTATTAAATCTGATCTTTCACCCGTTTATTTAAAAGCCCAATCATTCATTCTAATGCTGAATTCTTTCTGTGACTGAGACTTGATGAAAATTTAAAGTAAATTGCAGCTCAGACACAGAACCAATGATCCAAACTGACACTGAGACGTGTATCGTCGTGCTGTTGGTGAGATTCTGTTCTCTGGAGTCCAAACGCGGCGCTGTGTTTGTTTTCCCGATGGCAGATTAAAAACCAACCGTGACCTTAAACTCCAGCTGAACGCTTGTGTGAAAACCCCGGAGCTCCCTCTAAAATATAGATTGTGGAGCCAGTAAATTATGCATGACCATGAGAACGCTAGCGGCGCCGCTGCCGGGTGGGACGGAGGACGGTCCGGGTCTGACTAATTCATGACGGGCCGCTGCAGCTCCAGGACGGGCAGCCGCAGCCGGGCTCAGCGCCGCTGCTTTGCGCAGGATTTAGCTGCAGAGTTCAGCTGCAGTTCAGAGGTCCGGGTCGCCGACGGGTCGCAGAGATCGTGACATGTTGCACGTCCATAAGAAGATTTGAAGTGATGCCACCACCGAGCCGAGGCGGTTCACCTTCTCCTGTCCAGGCGGCTGCTCTCCGCTCAGGCTCAGCAGCAGGCGGTCGGATGGTGCAGCAAGAACTGAGGAGAGGAGCAGCAATCACCAGCAGAGGCTGGGAGTCTGACTGAAACCTTCAGGAACCTTTTCATTTAGTCTTTCATGGCCAGTTTCACCCCCACGTGAACATGATACTCATCGAGTCGAAGGCGTTTCTGCCTGGAGTTCAGACCAACACTTCTAGTTTGAACATTTTCTTGATGTGACCTTTAGTTTTTGTTTCAGTGACCGTTTGTTAGAGGCTTAAACTCTGACTTTTTGTCTGATGGGGAAGCTGGTGTGGGCTGCCTGTACCGTCACCATAGCAACCAGGATCTGCTCCTTCTGTTACTCAGCAGCTTCTTTGTTGTAAAGTTAATCCATCATGGCGTCCATCATGGCCTCCTAACAGAACCAAACAGATGATGGATCATCTCCAGTTTGTTCTGTTTTAAATGTTTGTGTTCATATGTTAATGCCTGGATTAGACCAGATTAAGGTGCTTTCGCTCCTGATCGTGCTGTGGCTCCCATCTTTCCTGACTCCACGTAGAAACTAATTATTCAGCTTTTGTCTGCCGGTGATCGTTGCTTTTTATAAAATATATTTGCTCTGAGGTAAGAGGAATGACCCGCTGGAGTCGGACTGACCTAAATGAGCTGAAAGTCCTTAATGTGGATTTGTTTTGTGATTTGATTTGATTACTCGGATTATTGGGATTATTTTGTTACTTCTACAACAGATCAGGTCGCATGCGGTGAACTCTCTCAGCTCTCGGGCTGGAAGCGTCCACTGGGCGTCACCTGAATGGAGGACGCCGCTCCAGTTACGCAGCTTCACGCGGTTTTCAGGACGGAGCGCTGGAGCCTTGTTGGACCAACCTGGACCCGGGTCGAGCCACTAGCTTGTTCTAGGCGGTTCCAGCTCAGCGTTCCTGAGCTTCTGGCACATCAGGTTGTGCGGTTGGAGTAGCTCGGATCGTGGTCCGGGAACAGCCTCGGCGGTTCGGGTCGGCCGGGGAAATCGGTGCATTCGCCAAACGGGAGCGGAGCCCTGAAGATGTCACCACAGAGAGAAGGTTTAGATTAACAGACGTAGTTTTTAATCCAGCTAAATGCTGCAGAGGTGCAAGGTGCAGCACAAAGCGTCATCTGATGGATTAAAGCAGAGACTTTATCCACAGATGTTCCACAGCAGAAAGGACAAATCCAGCAGCACCACAGCAGCTGGCCTGGTGGAACAGGCACAGATTTAATAGGAACCGATGTGATAGAGATGTTTACAAGTTATTTTTCTGGATACACAGCAAAACAAAACCTCGTTCATGATGACTTCGTTGGTTCTGGATGATGTTCTACCCAATTCAGACCCGATCAAATCAACATGCAGATCGATCCATTTTCAAACACAGGGAGGTCGTTTGGACTAAAAGCCGCCCAGACAAGGCGGCAGAACCTTCATGCTGACTGAAAAGCAGATTAACTCCAAACGGGTCTGACTGTTTACAGTCACACGTCCAATAGCATCTGAGATCAGACATGATGATGACGATGATGATGACGGTTTGTTAGCTGCTTCATCCTGTGAGAAACTGGCCCTCGTCTTAGAGGGGATCAAGGCGCCGTTCGTTGCCGGTCGCTATGCTGGTATTCCTCGGATCAAACCAGGAATTCTTTGTCCCGGTTCCGGGTCGCCATCACATCCGTTTCCTTCCTCAAACTCCTTTTCCTGTTGCTAGGATCAGATTGGGCAACTGCAGGTCCAACTGCACTAACTGTCATAATCCATGACGTTGGTAAAGTCCCTTGTGTTAGCTTTCTGAAGCTGGTGCCAGTTGGAGGTTTCAGAACCGTGGTTCTGGTTCCGTTCTGGTGTCAGATCCAGTGATGTGATGTCAGCAGTTACTCTGGTTGATGTCGGTCAGCTGTTGGTCTGACCTGAATGATTTCCCAGCATCGGATTCACCAACTGGATCAGAACCAGAAGGTCCTGCAGCTTTAATGGACCCGAGGCCGTTTGCTGCCGAGTCGCGCCCCGTCAGAGACTCGTTAGCTCCGTGTTTGACTCGGGACAGAGGAGTGTGTGTGTGAGGACTACAATAACACAGTGTGTGTGTGTGTGTGTTTGTACAGCATGACATCACTAAAACAAGTCGACATGTTGCACAGCAGCGGAGGCTGTAAACCCTGCAGCAACACACACGCACGCACACACACACCCACACACCCGCACGCACACACACACCCACACCCACGCATGCACACACACACATACACACACACAGCCTCTCAGCTCCACTTCGTGCCTTTACGCCTGACAAGACCTCTGGGACCCCCTAAACATCCAAACACAACCGCAGCCGTCCAGCGACTAATAGCACCCAACATCGTCCTCTGACATTGCCATGTGTGTGTGTGTGTGTGTGTGTGTGGCAGAGAACACTGCAACCTAAAAACCCAGCTCAGTGAGAGCGACCGCACACTGAGCAGAAGGCTCATCCAAGTGTAAACTCACACACACACGAGGTAAGACCAACGCTCATGAAGCATGTAGACACACCAACACGCGCACACACACACACAGCAGGCAGATGATTGCTGAACTTGAACGGTAGAAGCGAGGACACACTCCACACCGTTTGTTTAATCGTTTCTGCAGAACATGTGATATCAGCTGAGCTGTTTCCGTGGCAACCAGATGTACAAAACTTGGGAAATTAGAGAGAAATAAGTGAAATAAATGTGAAAGATAAGAAAAGAAAGTTAAGACTCTCTTCCGCTGTAATAAGATGTTTGCTTAGTCCAAAAATACACAGGAAGCAGAATGAGCTGAACTTGATGCAGAAGTGTGGTTCGAACACACACGCCTCCAAATTGCTCAACTCTGCTGGTTGCTCAAGGAGCAAAAGAGGCTTTATTACTGTCAGGTCAACTATAAAGGCATCATGTCATTAAAAAGAAACTAAATCACCTGAAACACTAAAAAGAACCTTTGAAAAAAACTTTTTGAAGTGTCCAAACGTTTTACCGTCATCCAAAACAAAGCAACTTGTAAAAACTCTGGGGACATTTTTTTCTTTTATGAGTCAATAATTCTAATTTTATTATGAATTATTTTATTTTTACCGGCTCAGAAATTAAACATGCAAAATTTTATTTTAATGGCGCAAGGTAAAAAAGGGAAAAATCTATATTGTAGATGTGTTCCTGACTCTTGCAGTTTAATGTTTTCTATTTTATTTATTCTATTCCCAGCAACAAGAACGCTCCCTTTACTCACAGGATAAGTCTACCAAAGTCTGTTTTGGAGTAAAAAGTGGGAGAATGTTTTTAGCCAAACTTGCTATGAACTTTAAATAATAGCAAAAAAATATGGCTAATAAAAGAAAAATACTTAGTGTGTCACCAAACATGTTCCTTTTCAGAATGTTGATGTTTTCTTCGATTGTGGTTCCCTTTGCCAGAGGGAACAGCTGGTTCCTCTCTGGAGCTGGACCAGGGACACGCGAGGTTGTCCGTCCACAAATCTAGATCTACATCTGAACGCTGTTTAAAAAGATCAATAAAAATCCAAGGTCATAAAAGTCCTGATTTTGTTGCGTGAAAACGAGGCTGAAGCAGGAGTTTAAAGATGGAAGAACTCAGAAAGCAGAAATTGATGTTTCCAATCATCCTGGTTGGGAATCAAAGGAACACCAGAAACTGTCACAACATCAAGAGAAGCTGTTTAGTTCGAAATACTCGAAAGTAGTTTTACTGCTAAAACTTTTGACCTTTTATCCAACTTTAAACAGAAACTTCTGACAGGTTGTAGGTGCAGTGTGGCATGTTAACCAGCAGGGGGAGGTATTGCTTAACAACTCAGAGGGGAGATGAAGGGAATCCGGGAGAAAAACATCCGTTAAAAGTTCATGTGCAGTTTGATATAAATAAGATGCATACAGTGTGTTCAACATGTTGAAGATTTTTAAAGCTCAGACAGAATAACTGTGTCTTTTAAAGTTTATTCCCTTACAGTTACTCACATGATGCCTCACAGTGCAACCTGATTAAAAACAAACCACCATATGTGGAATCTTAAAGCAAGGAAAACATGTTTTTATTAATGTTTGTGTGTGAATACTTTTGGAAACTATTTTTTCTTACAATGCGTTTCTCATGAGACGCATTGAGAACATCTAAGAACCACAGAGGAAACCGAATGGGGCTTTTTCCTCTTATTGAACCAGTCGGGTTTTTCTGATTCATCTGTTTATTCTGGTCATTCTCTGGATGCTTGAGGACATCTGGGACCTCAAGCAATCAGCTTTATGTGTTTTGTTGACTTGGAGGAGGTTTACGACCTTTTCCCTCTGGGTCTCCTTTGGGATGCTGCTGATATGGGATCTGGACTCTGAAGTGAGTCGGATCCTAACCCCGAGTCACTAAGTGGACAGAGTTTTAGAGCTTCGCTCTAACAGGTTAGAGGTGTTGTAGATTCGTGAAGAGATGACACCCATCCAGAACCACAGTGAGACTTCAGGAAGTGCTGCTGATTCTGTCCTACTGCATCCATAAAGCATCTTCTGTGTCCTCTTGGCTTTACTAGGCATTTTGACTCACAATCAGATGCTTCGGCTGCTGCTTGGTGTCACTTTACACCTGTCCTAGACATAGCAGCTCCTTTCAGTTCAACTCATTTCCATCCCCATCCCCAATGAATGAAACAAACCCGGATTAATAATTTGACCATAGGGACATTTTAAACTAAGGTGTGTCCTCTGATTAGCATTCCATGCGTCTTCAGGCCTGTAATCAGTCAGTCGGCCTATTTAAAGGGTGATCGCTGTGCGGTTGGTGAAATGGTGTTTACCACACTGAACGTGGAGTACAGAAAGCCAAGGAGAGAGTTAGCCAGGAGACAAAGGACCAGCATGCTGAAGGTCTTGATGCTCCTCTGACTACAGTTGGACAATTTATTCCGGAGCTGGAGGTTTGTGACGGTGGTCCTCATGTTTTAGTGTCTTCCTGCTTCTAAACACCTGACCTAAGTGAGTCAGTGATTATCAGGCCTCTGCAGCATTTGGTGGCTGCAGACGAGGTCATGAATCAGGTGTGCTGGACCAGACAGAAGTACTGAAGGACTGTAGCCAACCTTGATGGCAAATTGAAGAGGAGGATAATACAAATGATACCCAAAGAACCCAGAAGAACCTCCAACTCCAAAGTCGAGGTCCATCAGTGTCAAATCGAATTATTCGTCATCGCTTGAGTCAAAATGGACCATAAAAAAGCCAGACTGGAATTTGCCGCAAGGCATATTGACAAGCCACAAAGCTTCTAGGAAAAAATCTTTTGGACAGAAGAGACAAAGCTGGAGCTTTTCAGCAAAACACATCAGCTCTATGTTCACAGGAGTTACCAAGAAAAGATCCCTACTGTGAAACATGGAGCAGGCCCAGGTATGCTGCTTCAGGGTGTCTTCAAACTGTGCAGGGAATCAAGACTGTCTGGAGAGAAATGGTCTGCCTCGTGTCAGCTTGGTCTCAGAGGTCTTCCAACAGGACCCTAACCCAAAACAGCTGGAGACACCCAAGAGCCGCTGAGAGCAGAGCATTGGACTGAACTGAACTCTGAGTCTTAGTCTCAAATCTGAGGAAGATCAAATATCTGCAGAAGGAACCTTTCAAACCCGGGACAGCAAATCCTTTTTATTATTTTCAGTTTCAGTTTATTTCACTGACCATTGTGGGTCATTAACCAAGAGCTCCCAACATGAGCCTTTAAAAATACAAATCATACTGATAGATTAGAAGTAAATGAGTATATATTGTGTTGAGAAACTGTTTATTTTTAATATATACACATTTCCTTGCCTTAAATACATCGTAGAGCTTTCTGTAAATGTTCTTTAAAATGCTGATAGTTTTGAGCAATACAGTGTTGGGTGATCATTTCATAATTGATTAATCTTAGATCGTTCAGTACCTGCAGCAAGATGCTGCATATCTTCTCTAAGTGTGTTGTTGAAAGTGCAGCATCAGAACCAAAAGGCTCATCAACCTGATCAACAAGGCTGGTTCTGGTCCAAGGCGACTTTTTGTTTTTATCATAGATTAAACTAAAGAAACAAGAACAAATTCTTAAATGTTTTCACACATCTTTAGTTTTGGAGCTTTTTTTTTGGATAACAGCCAAAATAAAGAACATTTTCTGGAGAAGAACCAAGGTCACTGAAAAGTCTATCTGACTCTGAAAGTGACTATTTTATTTTAGTCCGTGTCAGAAAATGTGCATCAAAGATGTAAATGCAGTAGATCTTATGTTTCCTATGTGCAAAAGCGACGTGTTCATGTAATATTCTTGGCCTTGACAGAATGTGCTTAAAAATCAATTTTGAAACAGTTTCTTTGATGTTTTGATGCAGTTCTGACTTCTTTCAGTTTTGGAGGCTGTTTTTGGATAAGAGCCAAAATAAAGAACATTTTTCTGAGAAAGCCTAGAAAAGAACCGAGATGACTGTAGATATAAATAGAAAGTCTATTTCACTCTGATACTATTTTATTTTAGTCTGTTTGAGAAAAAAACTGTAAGTACGATAGAGATGGTGTCTCATATGTGCCATAGCGATGTGTTGGTGTATTATTCCTTTTCTTTCTTGACCCAATTCGTTGCTATCTGGAGAGAAAACATCTGGGAGATGAACAGAGGCCTCGACAGAATGTTAAATGACTTGTTTTGTTATGGTTCATAACTGCCTCTGAGTGTGTCAATAAATAAAGCAGGCGTGTGTTGGTCTTCCACGCAGAGAGTAAACACGATAACACAACACATTGACGTCACCGCGGCCCCTCGCACGGCACCGCTCTCTGTTCGCGCTCCCGGCCGTGAAGTCACCTCGTTGACGTCGCCATCCTTGCTGGGAGAAAATGTGTTTTTGCGTGACGGTGGTATCAGCGCGAGCATCTGCAGATTGTAACCCCGTCACAGCCCACGTGGGCTGCAGATAAACACATCTCTGCAGGCACAGACTCGCTGAGAAAATCAGACGGAAATGCAGCTCACAGGCTGCTTTGTGGAGTTCAACTTAAACAGACTATAAATTAGTTGCTGGAGGATTATAGGAAGCACTTCATGTCTTGGAAATGAAGAACAACGCAGGGTTACGTGTGATGTCAGTGTCTGCATGTGAACGTTCCCTACGGGATTGTTTGGCCTCTGGATTCAGTTTCCTGTCTTTACCCTGAGGACAGAAGTCTGTCACTAAACACATTTGGATCCCCTCACATTGAAGTGTCAGAGGGATAACGGCACGCAAGCCTCAAACCGCCCCTTTGTTGCCTTTGTAAGGATTCGGGATGTTCACCAGTGGTCTATAACCTATTCGTACATCCTGACTGGGTCAGGAAGAGTTGGTTTAATGATGGCTTTATTTAAAAAGCTGGTTTCTCTTTGTAACTGTTGGAATAACTGATTATTGACCATAAAGACCTTTTGATTTGCTGTATTTGACATTGAAGACACTGATGTTGTTCTGGCTTGTTGGAGAAACAAGCTGGAGAACTCTCTAGATTTCCCACCTGATAGTCCGGTAGACTCGGTTTTATTGTGGCCCAAAGTTGCATCATCTGCTCCATCTCCAGCTGCTGTGGTTCTCTTTCTCTCTGCTCCGAGTCAAACCAACCAAACCCTTTGAGCAACATGTTCCCCTCCTCGCCTGTGGGGGCGCTGCACCAAGAACCGCTGAAGGAAACGACACAAAACCTCTGAAGATACTGAGCGCAACTTCTTTCTTCACAAAACTTAAACAAAAATGGAGTGACGTCAGATTTTAGCAGTTGGAGGATTTCTGTTTTGTCGTTGGTAAAAGATCAAGGGACATTTCTAGTGCGACTCGTTTTGGTTGAATTTACCCAGAATGCCCTGTGCTGTAGTCCGCTACCTGCTTTTGGAGCGGTCTCTGGTCCACTTGGTGTTCATATATGAATTTGAACCGCACCAGAGTTCACTTCAACCAAACCCTGACCGAGGTTTATAGGTGGACCAGAGTTTGCTGATTACGCATTCACACCTCTCCAAACAAACCGGACTTTCTAGGCAGATGGACTGGAGTTGGATTAGTCTCTTTTTTATTGTCTGAAGGTCATGGCAGACATGTGATCTGCCATTGTTGCTGCTGTGTATGATGAGTATGAATAATTTGGGGTTAGTAAACGTCGGGCAGAAACGCTTAAAAGTTTTCTAGTTTTAGAAAACATTCAGAGTGATGTCAGCTGCCTGCTAGCCAATGCTAACACAAGAACATGGCTGTTATTGATCTGTGTGTGGATCAATACGCTGATGTTTGGTGGATTATGTGAGTTTTTATTGCTTCATGCATTTCAGGATTTATTTATTTGATCTTTTTTTGCTGGAAAAACTTTAAACCAAAAAGTGTCTCATCTGTTCCAATCTTAGACAGAAGCACAGAAATGAGTGACAACATGCATGTTTAATGTTAGTCTGTCGAGTTCAAACCAAATGGGAATAAACAGGAATTCTGGTTCCAAGAATCCTGGAACAATAAACTGACAGTTCTTAATGCTTTTATTTCCCCCTGTTCTTGGGGTTTTAACTCACCTCTGACCTTGACTGAAAATACCTTTAATTAGAGAGCAAACTGTGCAAAATTCATCCGATTTCATCCTGAATTAACAGTGAAACGACCCCAATGAACATGCAGACTTGATACTAAAATAGACAGTAAATTTGCTTGTTAAACTGTTTTTCTTCTTCGTGTAAATGTTCCTACTGAGCTCAGAGCGTTTAGAGGACATCGACAGCCTATCGACACAAAACAAGGTAAACTGTTTGCTGTTTACAGCCGTTTCTAAATATACAAGGTGGTGTGTGTTGATGGCCTGTTGCTCTGCAATAAGTCATCCTGTTTATTTGGTTTGGACGATGAGCCACGCAGGGCTTCCACTGCTTGGCTCCACATCAGGCTCACGATCACTCCGTCTATTTTCAGCATCTCTCCACTTCCTGCTTGTAGAAAAAAACCAACATGTTGCTGGAGGGAGGAGAGGAGGGGAGGAAAGGAGAGGAGGAGAGGAGGAGAGAGGAGAGGAGAGGAGGAGAGGAGGAAAGGAGAGTAGAGGAGAGGAGGAGAGAGGAGAGGAGAGGAAAGGAGAGGAGGAGAGAGGAGAGGAGAGGAAAGGAGAGGAGGAGAGAGGAGAGGAGGAGAGAGGAGAGGAGAGGAAAGGAGAGGAGGAGAGAGGAGAGGAGGAGAGAGGAGAGGAGGAGGAGGAGAGGAGAGGAGAGAGGAGGAGAGGAGAGGAGAGGAGGAGAGGAGGGGAGGAGAGAGGAGAGG
>CAEGAE010003481.1:0-24515 GCA_903067095.1 Girardinus metallicus
ATGGAGGCAGTGACAGACTTGCTTCGCAAGTCTGTCACTGCTCTCCTTTATGCATTGCTATGGGCAGGCCCCAATAAAGAGACATTCTATTGGGTGTAGAATAATAGGTGCCTGCCATGCAATGCATGGAGGCAGTGTCTGACTTGTTTTACAAGTCAGTCACTGCCTCCATGCATTGCTATGGGCAGGCCCCAATTAATGTGACCATTATACAACATATTTTATTTTGCTAGCATGTACCATGCACTGATTGTGAATTTTGATTCATATTTTTTATATATTAAATGTTTGTGATATTGGTAAAGTTGTAGTCTCTGCTTGTGTGAGTGAATATCAATGAATAAACAATTAAATGTAAGTTAAGGTTTTAATCTTAAAACTTTATATAATTGCAGTATAACTTTGTGATATATCATTGGGAATATTAACCATGTGATTATGAAGCGTTACATAACTATAGTAGTGTCTACAAAGGAAAAACAGGAGCCTAACTCAATGCACTTTAAAGTGAACATGCTATGGTGAGAGAGAGAGAGAACATTTTGAACACAGCTTTTGCCTCAAGGCAAAAACGCTGTGCACATTGTAAAGTCTTTCAAATAACTTATCTTGAAGGAAGTGAAATACTCTTTTATTTCAGGCCAGCACTAAGCTGCCACAATCACCTTTAAAACATATAGTACATTATTTACATGACACTGTAGATCTTTGCAAAATGTTAAGTTCAACTGTAGAAAAAGAAAATATTCCCTTTTGGCACGAAGATAGTTTAACTTTTAGTTCACTTATCCCTTTTATCTTCAAACAGTTGATGTAGTTTCAGCCAATCTATGAATGCACAGATAATTAGACAGTTCAGTTTGACGTCACAGACTATATATTTGGATTGATAAAAGCACCTTTAAATCTTCAAAATAACAGAATATTAACAAAATTGTACAAATGGTTATTTGTACATATTTTAGAAAAGGAACCTACTATAAAATAAACACAGTAAGGATCATGCAAAACATTCACACAACATGATGCTGCACCACCCTGCTCTCCATACATGTGCAAATTGAACATATATGGTGGAGAAATGAGTTGACTTGTTCCAAAATTTTATTTTGAGTCATGTTTAACATTTTACAACTTTCAGAAGTTTCTCAGACACCTTTTTATGAAATCCAAATGTTTGGTTGTAATCTTTTACTGATCTTTGTGGACAAATTGTGCAGGTCCTATAAGTGACATTACTTTTTTTTTACTAAAAAAAAGTAATGATATTCCCGGCTAGAAACACTTTGCATTATATGCTTCCAAATGCTGGTTTCAACAGCTGTGTCATTACTACATATTAATGAGTCCCATTAATATTTTGAATTAATGTGACTCATCTTCACTGTCTTTATTGCAAAAATAAGTTTGACAGCTGTAAAAGATGCTACACTCACACAATACTGATTAAGAAATTGACCTGACTTTCATTCTGAATATTCACGTTTCACTGCCAGAATAGAGCTGGACATACCTCTACTACTAAGATACCAACATGTTTTATTTTATACTGTATGATTTATAACTTTATTTTTTTAAGTTAAAGACACCAAAATAATCTAAAAGCAAGATGGACATACAATTAATTTGGGAGACAGAAGACAGAACAGATGGCAGATCTGTGCTTGAGATGTTGGAAGTACATCTCTGAGGAAATGCTCCATTGGGCATCTGTTCAGAGTGTGTGTTGTGTAAAGTCCAGCTTCCTCTTTGCGTCTTTGTGTCTATGGCTATCCTGCTGAAGCAGAAAAGGATGGAAATCCTCTGAGTCTATGCAGTCAAGTCACACCACCTTAAGGGCACTTTATATGATGTTTGGTATTTGCTACAATGTTTATTTGTAATCAGCTCAAGAACTTGAGACCGATTTAATTCACAACCTCTAACGACCGCTACCCTCTTTTCAATAAGCTTCATCTCTGATTTTATAATGGTCGTTTTGGTTCCTTATTCTTGTGCATTACAGGTTTCAGGGACAAGTGTGTTTACCACTAGACAGTTAATTGAGCCGTGATGGTCAAATGAAACTAATCAATCAAAAAGCTACTAGGTGCAGCATTGTTTCCTGGTTTTAATGACTGAATTTTTTGTATTAGCCTACTTGTAGTTCTTGTAATGCTTTATTTGTTCTCCACAAGGGTGCTAGAACGATGTTAAGTCCATGCAGTGCTGTGGTTGCTGCCTGTTAAGTACCACTAGATTCCAAATTTGTATAATTTGTATTTTATTCCCATCAATGCTTTAAGTTCTGTCTGATTGGGCTCCAGACTCCTACTATGAAAAAGAACAGAAATTCACTTATTTTCATTACCCAGAAGCTAAGAAAAAGTGTTTGTCGTGTCACAAAAACCTGTCATGGTGATACGGACTCTAGAGCTTCCAGCATTTACAGATACAACATTAAGATTTGAAATTTGTTTTGAAATCAATGTTTAAATTATGAGGTATTGAAGTAGAATCATTCTTATAGTTTGCAGTGAAGGAGATCCAGTAGAGTTGGGGTTAGAGTTATATCCACAGAGCCTGAAGTTGGCAGGCGGTGTAGAATGGAGGCTTACGAACATTGTAATGCTTTGTTTTCTTCCAGAGGTGGTGTTTGAGGGACAGGTTGGAAAAAAACTTTGTTGCGCTAAGATAAGGTGATTTTTCGGCGGTATAAAAATGAAAAACCGCACAAAACCGTACAAAACTGACTCGTGATTGTGTTGATCACACGAGTCATGTGATTAGCAACCGAATGTTACTACTGGTGAAAAAGACAAAAAAGTGGTAGGCGGTTCATAGCACAACATGTTTTTTTAAAGGTGACCTATTATACCTACTTGAACAAGTTAAAATAAGTCTATGGGCTATATTATACAAGTGGTTTCTGGATGGTAAGTCAACAACAAAACAATTGTCTTTTCCAGTATCCACTGTACAGCAGTAAAACCAGCTGACCAAACGAGTTGGGCTTTGCTGGGGTTGCTAGGTTACACGCTGGGCTTTACTGATGTTGAAAGGTGAAGGGCATTGTCTGCTAATATCTGTGACATTACACTCTGGAGGTTTTGAAACGGCTCATTTTCCAGACACCAGAAAATATGAACTTTTTTAGAGTTTTTCAAGCACATAGGCTGTTTTTATATGCAGTAGGAACAAAAATGGAAGTACAAAAACGTGCATTTTGCATAATGCATCCTGTTTAATGACTTTTGTGAACAAGCTTATTCATATGTGATTTCCATTGTGTTTATTGTTTAATGGAAACGTAGCACCTACAGGATTTTCTCATTTTCGACTGTAGTGGAATATCGACAAAGTTTTGCACTCATTTGTAGTGGAAACGCAGCTAAAGAAAAGGAGTGAGGAAGCAGAGAAGTGCAACATAGCAACTGGACATAGACACGGACTGAAAAACTTTACAAAGAAGAATAGCAAGAATTAGCATCAGAATTCAGGGAAGAAACACACAAGAGAAGGTGGACCTGATTGCCACGCAAGACAACAAACTGCCTGAGGGTATCTGTTCCTTTTTAAGCCCTTCCTGATTGGTTTTGAGGAACTGCAGCAGTGGGTGGACACATGCCAGTCCCCTTCTACAAAGGAAGAGCTGAGGACAGACATGCATACACATACAAACCTGCACAGTTCTGTAAGTATGACAAAACCAACCATTTATAAATGCTTTTTTTTCCCTTACTTTGAAGAATATCCCAGATGTATTTGGTTTTCTGCTGTTTTCCTACTTGGTTTGGGGTTTTGCAGATATGGTTTATTGTTGTCTATAAAAACTTCACTGTCGCTCCATGGGAGCTTGTTACCTGTGTAACTCCAAAATAATTTGTAATTTTCCAGGTCTTTTCTCTTTCTCCAAGGAAGAAAACTTAGATGCTTCTTTATTTATCTTTTATTTTTTGCTCTATTCCAGCACAGGAGGATGAATTAAGATTGTTGCAATAAGCATATAATCAATTAATAACGTAATAAACCCAAATGAGCCAACCCAAATTAATATTCTTTGAAGGAAGACTTTGTTTACAGACACTTCATAATCCATTTTATTTATGGTTTTGAAGTTTTTATTTCCGTTTCGTTTACTGTTCAACACGCATGTTGAGAACAGCTCGTCTCGGCTGCATATTGTCGGTATCTAGGCAACCGAGGCAGCAGCGTCGGTCTGTAACGTTCCGGGGGTCCTGCGTCGCTCCCGCCGTGACAATTTAGCTGACCTTAATATTTCCTGTGTTTTATTTTGGTCGCGATTGTTACACGTAGTGTTGATGTGTTAATATGTCTAGTAGACAGACACGTCTATTGGACATTTACAAAAATACTGAACTAATCGCATCCCATATCGCAATTAACAGCCAAATACGTGACGATTCTGTATTTTACGGGACGGGTGGCAACTCTAACAGAACCTCACTGAACTAATGTAATTTGAGAAGATAATCAGCAGCTTCAGATTCCCATTAAAGGCTTAGAAGTAGCTGCAAATGTCTGCATAGCCTTTCGGTATGAATTTTAATTGGCAGAGCCACAACATTTCTGTGATTTAATTTGAAAATTCTTAGTTCAGACTATTTTGTGTAGGTCAGCATCCTAAAATCCCAAATTATACTGAGTAAAATTACATCGCAGTGCAGCAGAATGGGAAAAAACATAATGGATGGGAACACATTTTCAAGGCTTTGCATTTGGTTATCCCATTGTATTACACTATTACTGTTTAATAGAGCTTGCTTAATATTGTGCTTTCCCCGTTACGTAATTTACTGTTGAATCTGTTGTTTAACTAACTTTTGTCCCAACAAACATTTACATGTTATTAATGTTCTTTATTGTCACAAGGTTCGTGAACTTTGATGGCTCATCGCATCTTAATGTACAACAAATATTGTACTTTATGTAAAGAGTAATTTAAGGCTAAGTATGTCATGTATAATCCTG
Organism: Girardinus metallicus; assembly: GCA_903067095.1. Lineage (NCBI taxonomy): Eukaryota > Metazoa > Chordata > Actinopteri > Cyprinodontiformes > Poeciliidae > Girardinus > Girardinus metallicus. The sequence continues at coordinate 4,972 of CAEGAE010003481.1, forward strand.
AAACCAAACTATGGACAAGCCAACCACTTTCCCTCAATTTCTTCTTCTACTGACCTGTTGTTTGTTTTGCAGATTCATATCAATACTCTCCAAAATTTTTGTTTGCAGCATATTCAAATGACTTCCTTCTCATTTTATTCAATTTGCTGTACAGCCTTAAGGGATTCCTTAAGTGTCGCTGCTTTTAAAGACACAAAAATATTCATGCAATGCATTTATTGAATTTAAAAAATTTGCATATATAGTTTTTTCAATTCATTAATATGCATCTGTACTATTTTAGGACTAATTATTATTTTCCATGACTTGACTGCAAATGTTTCCGTAAGCTTAATGCGATGTTTTGATATTTAAACAAAGGGCGTCCTACACAGCATGCTTGGAAAAGAGACGGTGACAGTTTGGCACTTTTGTCTAAATGCCTTTAGGTTATGATGATGTATTTGTGAGCCAGTGTCTTTGATGTGACAGCAAGTACTCGTCCTCGCTTTCTTCTTTGCAGCTTGAAAGAAGGGAGTGTGTTGCTTTATGAAGGGAGTGTGTTCCTCTGAGCGGTGCTGCAGCATCTCCATTTGGGGTGTTTGTTGCCTTAGCAAAGAAAATTTACATGTCTTACTGCACATTCAGACCTGTATTTGAAAACGTGGACAGAAGCGTTTGGCATACAATCAGAAGAGATTATTAATCTTCATTCTTCTTAAGCATTTTTCTTAAACTTCTTATTACTAATGGACTGCAAACAACTTTGGAGGTGCAAACAGCTCGCTATTATACATGCGTGTGTAACCTCAAAAACTCCATCTACCATATTTGTTTTACTTTTTTTTCATTATGTAAAAAAGAGAATATTGCATTATTTACAATCATGAAGTTATGATGACATCATTGAGGCTGACGTAATCATATCATATTAAAATATCCACGTCTCTGATGAAATGAAGATAAAATCATGGCTTCAGAGAACTGAAGAATCTTTTAAATCTGAAGCAAAATTAACGAAATTGTTAAATCTTACAAATACATCAGCTGTGCACAAATTGTATCACTTTTTATATGCCTTTTAAAAAATTAGAATACTCATCCTCTTCGTTCTTAGATCGTCAGTTTCAGACACTTGGGGAGCGCTGCAGCATTCAATGAGAGCACCCTGATGGTTAATTATTGACGAGAAGGGGGTATCCAATGTGCCAACATGTGATGCAGAGGGAACCTGACCAAGCGACCATGCATGACGAGTTGGGAGTGACAATGTGTTGGAAAGTCGTGTCGCAAAAACTTTAGAGATAACACTCAAAAGAAAATTGAGGAACAAGCAAGCTATTTTATGTGAAGTTTTATCATAACTATGAGGGGAATTTAAGTCTCCTGGCTGAGATTTCTTCCAGAGAAACTGCAACAGAACAGAACTGGGTTAAGTTTCCAAGGGGAATACTGTCGCTGACTGGCTATTAAATTTGTTGCATCAGACAAGAGGGCAAGCGACAAGTCTGAAGCAAATTGAAACAGAAGGAAGAGCAGATAGAGGAGCTGTTCCTGAGAGATTTTGGGGCTTGATAGTACAAGTCATGATTTCCGATGATTTGGCTTAAATATTATGAAATCACAATTAAAAACATTTTGTACATATTTGTTTGTATATTATGCCAACAGAGAATCATCTGGATATAATCATAGTGTGAGGTTGCTTTTCCCCCGAAAGAGTAGGCTTATGAACCCATTGAGCAGCGTAGAGCAACATATCCTTTTACATTATTTTAAGTGTCTTTCTAATCATTTTTGTCCAGTAAAAGTTCAATTTTAGTTTGTCCACCTGAAGCCGTCCATCCATCTGTAACATAGGACTAGTAACCACACCTACAAGCAATTTTAGCAAGACCCATTAACCCATGAATGATTGTGTATTGTAATTGAGCACAACAGAATGTAACGTAGCATGAGGTGTAACAATGACAGATACTTTTAACTTATTTTGAAATCTGTACTGGTATTACACAAAATACAGTAAATAATTTTTCCAAACAGTGCATGTAACATGGCTGCTTAAATAAGGAAAATGCAGAAGCCGAGTAGGAAGTGTCATTGATCTTTTTCCACGAAAGACGTCTTTTGGAATCAAACAACCTCACACACGTGTTACAAAATTATAATAAAAACTGCACGTTTTGGACAAATGTGAGCCTATATTGAAACCAGAGAATGTGACTTATCTTGTCTATTTAAAGGCATCTTTAGTACAGCAAATTGAATGTAGATGTTCCTGAGACGCCGGGACACCTAAAATGAGTTATAATGAGGAAAGCTTCATGCACATCATATGGAGACCTTTGTTAGGTTTTAACAAATGGAGAGAAAAAAATGTAATAACTGATTTTTTTTTCTCCTTTGTGCAGTACAGAGGCCAAGTCTGAGGAATGTACTGTACCTTTCTTTTTGTTTTGAACCTATATAATGATACCATCTCTATCTGATCATTAAGTGGACTGTGGAGCAGCACTGATAATAAGCTTCAGTGATATCTGAGGCACCGTTGTCTGGGAGACAACAATCTGTTCTAGTAACATATTGCAAACATCTTGTTCAAAAGATCACCTGCATCAGTCACGCCCCAACAGGAGGGCAGATTCTCTACCAATGCATGCGACAGTAAAGGAAGATCTAATAAAATGTCAATCTAGTCATATTCAGTCCAAGATATGTCCTTTCATTCTGACTTGATGTTCAAATTCTGCTGTCATTGTGAAGCTGCATTGGTCCAAAACAATCCCTGATTCCAAAACTGTTATGATTTCACTTCAGATTGAATCTATTCTGTTGAAAATTACACATAGTAGTAACTGTTTTCTTAGTTCTCTGATTGCTCTTTCATGCAACCTTATGTTCTGTGTAAGAAAGCAGCCCTCCACACTCTCTCTATGTCCACTAAATTAGCAGAGGAAAACATTTGCTTCACTGATTAGATTTCATGAAGATGGCTAACAAGCCTCAGATTATGTGCTACTGCTGGCTGCTCAGTGCACTGATCTTTTTTTTTTTTCTTTTGTGTGAATGCCTGATAACTTATCTGTATGGCTTTTGTGTGCTTGTTCTCTACCGGGTGCTCTGCTTAGATGTGGCTGCAATTAAGCGAGGACATATGACAAACCACAACGGACAGGGCGCATGTCTTTGAAAATTAAGTGGCAAACAAAGTGGAGTGGGGAATGTATAAACAGAGCATGTTGATGTTTCAGATTACTCAACACATGCAGCTGGCCTTTAAATCACTTGCTTCCTTGGTTACCTTACAATTCAATGCATCTAAGACATGATGCATACAAGAAACTAAACAGAGATAAAATATTGTTTAATAAGTTTAATTTTACTTAGAAAGCATGTGGTTGAAATTGATTGACTGAAAATATATGTAATTTAGCTGCTGTTTCTGAAGCATTGATGAGTCTGCGTTCCATGAACTACTTGCAGGATTTTTGGGAACAAATGGTTACTCTGAGCTAATGCACTCCTTCTTTCTGAGCATCTCGTAAAGGTTGATTCACTATGCTTTAAGTGCACAGCAAAATAGATGCTCTCTCTTCAACCACAGTGCTGAATCTAAGGACTAATTATAACTAGTACATGATGCCTGGGATCTTTGTTCAACATTTGAAAAGCAAGACAGGTTACCAGGATCATGGTGATTAGCAGAAAGAAATCCTTGATTGGTGAGCGCATGTCTGAGAATAACTGAACTCATTAAAACGAATGTTCTACAAAGAAAGATGGGAATGAATTGTTGTAGAAATTATGTTCCTCTGTCTGCATACCTAATTTCTGAGTACACTAAGTGCTGTTGAATTATAAATACAGTAGGGAAAGGGATAGTGAAAGCTTTGTCAACATCAGCACAATGGTTTAAATGCAGAAAGTCTTTAGGAAGATTTTTGGTGGTCTACCAAAGTTCTGGCTGGATTTTCAACCAATTTCATATATAAATTGCAGATCTTATGTACATAGACTGGACTTTAAGTGTATTTCATGTAATTGATGTCAGACTATTACATTATTGTCACCCTGATCGATCTGCTCCAGAACCATTTCTGATTTGGTTCCTGTTGATCTTCTACTTTCAACCATCTGACCTAAGCTGTTCCTCTCAAATGAAATAAAATAGCTTTGGATGTTCAGAAATTGTCCACAGAACGAGGTTTTGAATCATAGATTAAGGGGGCATTCACACTATCCCTGTCGAGTCCACTTTGATCAAACTCTATTTTGTTTGCCTAGAAAGTCCGGATTGCTTGGCAAAGTGTGAAAGCAAACTCTGATGTGGACCAAAGAAGCTTCAAAAGCAGGAAGTGGACTATACCGCAGGCATTCTGAATAAATACAACCAAAACAAACATGAAAGTCTAATGCTAGTGGGAGAAATGCCTTGTGGTCTTTTGCCAAAGACATAAGAGAAATCCTACAACTACTAACATCTGAGACAACTCCATTTTTGTTTACAATTTGCAAAGTAGGAAGTTTTTGAGTCATTTCCTACCAGTAGACTTTGGTGCAGCACCACCACAGGTGAAAGGGCAAACAGGTTTTTCTAATGGTTTGGATCATTTGACAGTGCAGTGTGAAAGAGAATCGCACTAGCTGAAAGGGTAACAAATGTTGTCATTTTGGTTCCCAATAAAATGGAGCCTAGCGGGCTGTCAGATGTAAAAACACCCTAAAAGGATTACACCAAAGTACCAAACGCATATTCCTAAATTAGAATTTGGAAAATTGCAGGTACTTAGATAATCTTGTATAGTAAGTAAATAAAAAAGCTTTATAGTTAGACAAGAGAAAGATTTAGCTGTTTGGTCATATTGACAAGAAGAATATTTTGAGTCAAGGTAAGTGTTATCCTAACCATATCAACAGTTAAACACAGTAGTGGTAGCATTATGCTTGACTGGTTTTGCATGTTTGTTATGGCCTGTTTGTGTGTTGTACTGATATGTTGTACATAGTGGCTAGAATAACGAAGAAAAAAACTTTTCAAATTCCTTCCTAACTAACATTTTACTCTCAATAGAAGACATTTTAACGATGAACATTGAAAAAAAAAACAGGATAACTTGGGCCATAAGTTTCCATACATAGAAAAAATAAACATTTTATATTGGACAACCGTTTTTGTTTTTGTGGGACTGTCTAATCGCTGCACGTCTTGGACCACTTCGTGCTTGATCTGCAACATTTCCAGTTTTCTAAAACTTTGCCACAGTGTCGTGTGTGTGATGCTCGTTCCATGTTTTCTGTTAAAGTTTTGTGCAACTGCTTCCCGGTTCAGCCATCAGTATAATTTCAATTCTTTGCTCTTATGTCAAACACATCTTCTTGGGTATCTGACATATAAAATAAATATACATTTATTTATAAATGTATATTTATTCTCCTATGTATGGAAACTTATGCCCACCCTGCAGAATGACCTCAATGACACTGAAAACTTTTAGATTAGTTTTTAAAAGCCAGAAACATGCCATGAAACCAATTGATTTACTTTTATCATTTTTGATAACAATAGACAAAAATCCAGTCCAAATGCAGCATGTATAACATTCTTAATGGGGAATGTCAGGTACTCCAGCTCAGAACAAGCGATGTTGAAATTTTTTTCATGTATAGCAAGATACCAGAGGTCGTCTACAGGGCAGTGGTTTAATTGCAGAGTGCTATCTTTCTGTCTGCAGGGGAGAAAGCATAAGTGCTGGAGAGGCCAGTAGGACCTATGAAGTCAGTGAACTGTCAGGAACAAAACATTTTCAGGCAAGAGTCTTTTGAAACAGGACAGGATGAACATCCTTTATCTAAATCTGTGCTACACTCTTCATTATAGTCATTATTTAAAAGTTATATATAAACTACTTTTACCCTGTTATACATCTATTTGTTAGTTAATGTACTTTTATACATGCTTAACTGACTTATGTTACACTGCAATCTTTTTTTCTGTTATGTATGGTAGGCTAAAGAGTTTTTCAAGACCCAGATTAACAAATTACCTATGCCATACATAATTGTCAAACAACATAAAGATAAAATATTACGACTTGTTTTAAATACAAACCATTTCAAACTTAAATTCAATAAAGAAATCAAACTAAAACAACTGTTGTGTGGGTCTCAAGCATTAGTTTCTTGCTACCACATTGTAAAACATGCAGTGGGATAATTTTCAGTCATTTTCAATTAGAATTAATTCTTGTGATGCATTTACATTTTGATAAAAACTTTTGCAGCTGGTCTCCTGTTAATCCCAGACCTGCCACATCTGTGCTATATGTTTTCAATCCTACATACACAGGATGTTTCCCTACATACACAGGATGTTTTATGCCCATTCCTTATCAGTTTCAGCTTTAATGAGAAGACATTATCATCAGGAGTTTCATCATCGCATTATTTTTCTGCACAGTAATGCAGCATGCTATTCAGCATGCCTTCCTATCCAATAGTTTTTATTATTTATCTATCCAGCAGCCATCCTAATTATTGCAGTTTCTTTTGGTAGTTTATTAACTACTGCGTAAATTAGCTCCTAATGCACACATTGAGGAGTTCTGCTAAGGATATTAAAAGCTGCTTGGGCGGGCTGCTGCAATTTTTTAGCCGATAGCAATTCATACAGAATAAAACTTCATCTTTTTTTTTTGTAAATGCTCTTGTTGATGGTAAAACTATATTTTTTTCTCCCAAACTCCTCTCTTGGGTCATTTTTAAAGATTTAAGCGTTAAATTGGAAACAGATTGTGTCTTTGTTACAGTACTGTTAAAAGTGTCTAAAGATCACATTTAAAATCAGTTATTCGCTAAGCACTTAGTTTTGTGAAGGGACACTACTTATTCATCATTTCAGAAGATTTTTATGTCTGAAAGATTTATAGATTAAAGTTAAGTAGCTTAACTGTCAGAAAAATATCTCTGTGTTCAGCAAAAGAAGACATGAGTACATAACAAGACATGACTCTGATTAACCTTTTGCAAAATATTCTTGAAGGAAGATTTCTTCTTTAAAATGCTTAGAACAGATTTATATTAGCATTTTTCTTCTCCTGGTCAAAATCAGATGAGTGTTTGCGTTACACTGTCGCACTGAAACTGGATTTTTTAATATGTCTGGTTATATTTTCAAGTACTCTTCTTAAATGTAAGTGCTATACATCACTTTTGGTTAATAAAAAAAATAGGTTAGCATTGAATGTACACTAAAACAGGGAACATCAAAGGGCAGGTTACCAGGTAGTTGCTGCACATATTAAACATTTATTAGCAGCTAAATGACAAGCAAAGAGGGAGAATCATTAGAGGGATATGTTTGAAACCACGAAAAGTAAGACACAGACAATAATCACAGTGAAAAACAGCTGAATGCTCTCGGTACATGAAAAGACGAGATTAAAAATAATCCTTTTCAAGTCAACTTTTAAAGCTTCTGCTGCAGCTGGAGAGGCACTGACGAACAAGCATGCAAAAAAAAAAAAAAAACACAGCTAAATTGTAATTGGGTGTACTGCACAGCTTCACAGCCAACACATTGACTGAAAGTAACAAATTATATGTTGATTTTAATGTGAAAAACAAAAAATATTTTACAAGCCATACAGACAAAATTATGTGCACAAAAATAAAAATGAAACTGAATTTTATGTCAAAATCTCAACAAATAAGTTCAAGTAAAGGAAATAGACATTTTATATAACTGCAGACTTATTCTTTAGAAAATGCACTATATAAATTATTCACAATGTGGCTGTGATCCACATTTTACTCTGTGTCATGGAACATCCCTGTCACCCAGACACTCAGGTAAACTAGTCAATATCAATCTGATATGTATTAGAATACTGACAATGGTTGGACAGACATTAAATTGGGAATAAAGGCAAGTAGTGCAAAAAATGACAGCAAAATCAAAAAGCTTTGATCAGTTTTAAAGCATGAGGCACTTACGTTGGATTTTGAAGTCAGATTTGATTTCTGAGATGAAATCTAACAGATTTTCCAGCTGAAATGGAACGCCATAGGTAGTAATTTTTATTAGAATGAATCTCTTCTTGTGTGACGAGCAGAAAGCGAATTTACTGAAACTCCTGCAAATGCCTTCAAAGAGACAAACTTACAAAGTGGGAAAAACAATCACAAGGACACACATTCTTGCATATGTTAACATTTTTGTGATCACAGTCGCTAGGAATAATCAGGTACAAAACAGAGGGAGTTTTTGAATTCTGTAGTAAAGTGTATCTTTTTGTTTTTCACAGTTTTCTATCAACATACTTTTGTGACATGTATATTTGTTTAAATTTTCTTCTGGACACATACGATGAGTTTTCTTATAGCCAACAGCTAAGACTAACTTCCTGTAGCTGTGGCATAGTAGCAGCACAGTCTTCCTGGAAATCCCACTGTGTTTCAGTTCTAACACTTCCTTCTTTTAAGCACAAAATACTAATTTTGTATTCATTTTCTGAATAGTTCATTGTTCTGCAGCATTACTGGTAGCTTCCTTTAGCAGCTAGCAGTGCTGCAATGATGGCATGAAGAGCAACATGTACAAAATTTGGTTTCAGCAGTACATTTTTTCAGGTCTTATTTCTCTAAAAACTAAAAAACAATGCTCATTGTGACTATTAAGTTTACACATGCTTCAGGCAAGGGTTGATATCATTAATTCAACTTTCTATAAAGTGCTACCTTGTAGTGTTCTCTTTCTTTGTTAAACCACATTATTGGTGGTTTAATTTCTTTATTTAAAATTCTCCAGAACTATGACAAGTTAAGAATGAAGGAAGGCTTCTAAATTTGAATTATCCCTTTTGTCTTTGGTATGAGTGACTTTTCCATAACTTGAATACCAATTAATAATCTTTGGAACGCTTTTTTGAAAATTAAAAATTGTTTTCAACCCCTGTTACATAACTTCTCCTTTCTGCCTTTCACTTTAATGGCACAGGAAAACAAGTCTATAAGCAATTATGCTCCTTTAATACCCTTCAACACAGCAGGACAAACAATTTGATCACAAGCTGACTGCAACAAAGCAATCTAGACATAAGAAATACACAGCATATCTTTCTCCATGTAAGCAGTAATGCTGCACATTTGAAATGATCAACACAACTTTGACTCAAATGATCCAATAACATCAATTAACCAAACTTTACTATCTGCAATGGAGAAGATCCACTCACCTTAGCATGCTGCATGCTTGAAACTGACATGTATCTCACTTTCCGAGTTATCTTGCTAGTAATTATCCAACCTTCTTTGAGGACTCAAAGAGCATTGGAATTTCCCCAATGCGCCAACACCATTAAACATTGTGAAAGAAAAAATAAAGTAAAGCAGACAATGACATCACAGCAAAAGTAACATACCAAGACCTTAAGCAGCAGAAACTGCAATTTTTACAGACTTTATCCCAACAAACATTCACCTTTCAGAACAGGGGCAACAACAACAAAATGTACTTCAAAATACAGCAGGACTTTAAAAATATCCAATTCACTTCCTGCAAAACGCTCTTATTTTTATACGAGTCAAAATAGCAAGGTAGGAAACAGAATGATTCTAATATCTACTAGGATAAAGCATAAAAACATAAAACTCATAAAAGACATTGTATGGAGAAGTTTCTCTGGGCCTAACACAAAAAAATTTGTTTAAGATTTCATTCTATGCTCAATAAAGGTAATGGAGAAATATAGCACAAACTAAATCTTTAGAGGTTAAAATATAATTTTTTCTTTGTAAAAACAAAAAGTTTCATCAATACAACATTCCAAGCAATAACTTGTTTTTACATCCGTCATGCTACCTGTGCTGTCACTGCTTTCTTACAAACACCCTGTTTTATGTAAACAATAATCTGTGCATCTTCTGATTGGAGCTTCACATTTAGTTTCAGATGTGATCCTAATTAAAGGGACACACCAGTTAGCAGCAAGAAAAGGAAGGAGCTTCCACAACTTTTTTAGATAAATGTTTCTAACTTCAGTACTTGTATGCAGGAGCTTGCTTCTTGTTTTTTAAGGACACATCTATTGAATGGCCTCCAGAGGCAATTGGATAAATGGAGTTTCCTTCATGACAAAAATAAGGGCTCTTTTATCTCAATCGTCTCATCCAGATTATTTTTATCACAGCCTCAAAAGCCCTTGATACCAGTGCAGCATGAGTTGTTACAGGTGGATATTAACAAGGTTAAAGTAAAATGTGTAAAATTAATATGCTTGCTTTTAACACCTGCACCAGTCACAGCTTGGGATCAACGATTTCCTCAAATCCAGGTATAAATTTGATTAGAGTGTCTTGTTGAGTCTCTCGAGAATAAAAAAAAAAAAAAAAAGAAGCTGTTGATCAGTCCTTTCAGCCATATAAAAACTTATGAATCGTGTTGTGCATTGGAACTAATTTCAGTATTGACTAATCCATGTAGAGTTCACAAAGCTCTTTTGTTTTCAGTTTTCATTTGTGTTAGCTACCTTTGTAAGGAATTAAAATTACACAAGAAAATAATGAGTCCCACGGCTCAATTGGTAGAAAATTTGATCAGTCTCTTTTTGCATTTTTTGCCAGCTACAGCGTTTCCTCCTCATCCTCAGCAGTTGCACTTATATTCAGTACAGGCAGGTTTTCTTTCAGTGAGATATCGTCCACTATTTTGGGGCCACTGTCCTCCAGCTCTTCGGGTATGGAAGGATCAGAGTTTGTCATCACATAACCTGGAAGGGTGGCATGCACGTTGATGGAGGGCGCACCTGTGCTTCGATAAGCTCGACTCGAAGCAAGGGTGGTGGAGCGTGTGGAAAGGCCTCCACCGGCCAGGTGGGACTGACTGCTGGTGCTGTTGTTGTTGAGACCTACGACCACAGAGCCGTAACGGTAGCGACCACAGACCACCGGGCCCTCCCACTCAAAGGCAAGGTTCCAGCGTGTCCATGTTTTCTTTATTTCTGTCTGAACCTGCAAGAAGCCGACGAACGCATGACAGAAAAATGTATATTTTAGGAGAATGTGATTTCTAATTTGACTTTATTTCACCTTGTGGTGATATTTTGCAGGAACACAGCAAAGTTCTTAACCTCTATAACTCTGCTTTAGAGAAGTACATTGAGGTTCTTCTCCAGAAACTCCTGAGGGGTTAAAAGACTTAGAAAAAAAAGAGAATCCAGAACCTTACTTGTGTGCATAAAACCACTGACGTATATCTGAATCAGTTTTATTGGTCAAGCTTGAGCCCATAAGTTTGGTTTTCACAAACTCACAATGAACAGATATTAAAATTAAAGAGACACACTTTCGAGAAGATGAAAAAGAAAAATATCTAAAAATGTGTTATATTGGCCTGACAATGACTTTGTGAGAGCTTTGTCTGTTTTTCTGTTGTAACATATAATTTTACTGAAACATGTCAAAATGGGTTTGTTGCTTTTGTAATTGAATTATTTTAAGCCACTTTAGCAAATATTTTAGCTACCTATAAATATGCTACTATATTTATATTTGCTTTTAGCATTTTCTTCCAATACTGTGCTTACAGAAAAAATATCAACTCACCTCTCCGTTGCAATAGCAATAGATAATGGACACAAAGAAGCCCTGGAAAAAAAAAATGCATCTTAATAACTCAGGGCAAAATGGATTACACTATAATTATAATCACATGTTCCATCTGAGGGCATCAGAAAAACAGAGAATGATGCCTAAAATTACCCCCTACTTTTTATTTGCTTCTCTTGATACAATAAATAGAAGGAAGCCAGATTTAGATTTGTTCTTTCATGCTTCGCTGTGTGTTCATTCAAATCGTGACAGCAACAAATTAAAAGTATGATCCCTGTGAAAATTGAAGTTGTTTCAAAAATCACATCACAGACATATGACCTTCTTTATGGAGCGAATGATCTAATATTGAAAAAATCAAATAGGAGAAACAGTGTTTCCACTGGACTTTGGAGATTGTAAGCAGGATTTTTTGTTTGTTTTTCTATAGACGTGGGTTTTTGTCTACAACGGATTATTAGGGCCATGCTAAGAAAATAAAAAAAAAAATACAATTATGAAAATAAAGTCATACAATTATTATATTATAAATATAACTATTGTGAGAATAAAGTGAAAATATTACAACTTTACTGATAATATGACTTTATTCTCGTAATATAACTTTATCATCATATTATTACAATATTCTCACATAATTTCAACTTTATTCTTGCAATATTATGACTTGACTATTCTCGCACCACTTTATTCTCATTATTATTTTTTTTTTTTTTCTTAGTATGGCTCCATCGTGATTGTCCAGGTACTCAAGTTTTATCCCCTTGCCTAAGAACATGCTTAATAATAATAATCTCATCCTATAACACGTATATAGTCTCCATTGCAACACTGACTAAGAAATAAGCAGCTATAGGCACCAAATGGACGAGCATACAAAGCTTCACCCTCCAAGTCTTTGTTTTTATAATCTTTGATGTAAGAACGCTCCCTTTGTGCAAGTCGATTTTCAGGTAGACTTTAAGATGCTTTTGCACTTGTACCTTTTAGCCAATAAGCTTTATAAGCGGCAGGTCAATGTGTTATTTGTCTCATCAGGTGGCAGACTAATCTTGATCTTTATTATACAACAAAACAGCATTTTTGTCTCAGGATACCATCACAAATGCAAGAATAGTGTCCACATCGAATTCACTTGGCAGTTTCACAAAAGCAGAAATCCCATCAACCTTCACTGATGTGATTTAATGGCTAAAGGGAATAAAAAGGTTCCATCCCTCTCAATTTATTTAATTTCTGTTTCCGTCAGTAAGACCGCTCCACCCGCCATCTGTTACGTAATTTGTGGAATGATTATTCATGACTTATGCATTTCAAGTAAATGTAATAAAAGAGTAACCTTTCTTATTAAGAGATCAAGAAAGAAATGTTCCAGTTTTTTTAAACTTGGTTTATGAAAAAAATCTACCCACACAGTAATTATACACCTGCGTGAGTCATAATTTCTGTCGCAAAGCTTTATTTTCAGTTTCACGCCTCATCAATATTAAAGGATATTTTTATGTACTGCTGCCGCAAATAAGATTCTTCAGCTTTGCATCCGTCTGACTTTATTTAACCCACTTTGGTCACTCTAATCTAATAAATTCTGACACCAATTAAATATGACAAACACACTTTTTTAAAACAAATCCTTGAATAACTGGAGTAACAACAACAACTTGAGGTTTTTAAAAATTATTTTATTCATTAAAATAATTTTATATAACAGCCTAAATAACCTAACCTTGCTAAATTATAAATATTTATTATACTCTGATTAACCACATTTTTGGACAGCTGAGTTCAATTTTATTATCAGTACTGAATATTGATGACCTGCAGAATCAAGAAAGCAATTAAACAGAATCAGACAATATAAAATAGACTAAAAGGTCTCAAAAGGCAATATGACTCCTTAAATTAACAAAATCCCCTCTAAACCTGAAAGCTGCTTGTACTACCAAGCCGACAAGTTTTCGTGATAACTGGTTATTGTTGTTTGATGTAATTTTTGACCCACTCTCTTTTGCAGAATAGTTTTAATTCACCCTTATTAGATTGTTTTGAGCCCATTTAAGGTCATATCACAACATCTCAATCTGATTTTTGTCTGGACGTTGACCAGGTCACTCTAAAATCTTTACTTAGCTTGTTTTTCAAACATTCATATGCGGAATTGGTCCATAATCCATTTTAGCTTAAGGAGTTACATTTGAAGAAATTCCTGGTAATGAGCAGAATTAGTCAAGGTCCTGAAGTGGCAAAGCAAACCCAAACCATGACACTGCCACCACCATGTTTTACTGTTGGTTAGTTTTAAACCAGATTTTTAAACCAGATTTAAAGGACACACCTTCCAAAAAATCCACTTTTGTCTCGTCAGTCCACAGAATATTTTCCATAAGTTCTTGGGGATCATAAACATGTATTCGAAAACTTTTTGAAGTTTTTCACTTACTGTGACGATTCATCACTGTTTCATGTTTCTTCCATTTGTGGAAAATGGCTTTAATTGTACTGGAATACCAAAGCCTTAGAGATGACTTTGTCACCTATCCTTACTGATAAATGCCAGGATCTATGTTTTTTATCTCATAAACTACTTTAGTTCCAAGCATAAAAAACAGGGGAAATTACTTTTTCACATGGAGTCAACTTAAAAAAAAACTAAATAAATAAAAAGCCTACAAGGTGATATTTGCCTGATAATTTACCACATCCAAGCATAACAAATGAGGAAAACAAGAAATCTGTAAAAAGGAGCAGTATTTTTCGATAGCACTGAAACATTATTGATAGAGGGAAAAGCAGCTGCTTAAATCCATTTAAGAATGAAAAATTAACGTAGCCACTGCAACTAATTTATTGACATCCTGTCAGAAGTCTTTTTAATTAATCATCAGAAGAAATTCAGTGACACACATAGCATATCAAATGTTACGTTGGGACTTTAAAATGTCACAAAGTGTGATGTTACACATAAATAATTCCCTAAATATTCATTCTTGTGAAGAAATCAATTAGATTACTAGGTGACATCTGATGTGCTTTGGTGTAGATGTTATTTTCTACTTGAAGCAGTGAATGAACTGGGTTTATGGGGATTTTTAGCTATATTCTTTGCAGCTAAAAATGTTTTTGTTGCAAATGGCTTTTGTGTATTTTGCACACTGCGAGCATTTCTCCATCACAAAATGCTCCTGAGTCAGAGCCACCCCAACCGTGTCAAAAGCAAAAAAAAATTGCATATCATACTTGGTCGAATGGACTTGCTGCCAGTTTATAATGTTGGGTAGAATGAAGGCACAATATTTAAATCTGCTGAGGGACAAGTTTAACTTTCCAATGGTGCAAAACAAACAATTTTAACTGTTTTCAATTCATCAACCTTTGATTAGTGTAACATGTTTTGACCACATCTGAAACATTTAAAACACGATTCTGCCCCGTTGTTCCAGTGTCCAAATATTAAATAACTAGATAAGTCTTGGGTAAATGTCACTTAATCACAAATTTACTGGTGTCATTGTGTAACTACAAAGAAACCAGGTTAAATTAATTTCCCAGCTCAGGATCAGACTTTTGTTTTCAATGTTGGTCAGAACATTTTCTGTTAAACTGATGAACTCCTGAAGAACTGTAGTAGAAAGTTTGACATTATAGCTTACTCTTTCAAATAGGCTCATCGTTTCAGCAATAATAACATGTTTTAGTCTGAAATATTTTCCCTACACATGTAATTAAGTGTTCACTGCTCAAAAGAAAGTGAAAACGTGGCCTAAAATAAAGGCAGCACTGATTCTAACACACAGAATTGTTCATTCAACTTAGGGTGAGCTTAATTATGAAAGGGAATCAACCTCATTATCATGCTTCTTCCCTGCATATTAAAGTGAAGTAATAACTCTGACACTGACTGTCACCCATTGTAATTCATACAGGATAATTTTGGATTCCTCCCACTGCATGAAGTGGAAATGCAAAGGTTACTAAAAACAAGGAACAACACAGATTTCAGTGTGTGATCTTTGGTTATTTCTCTGCAGCTCCTTTCATAAAGATTGTCTACCTTTTTCTGTGATCCTGCAAACAGTTAATAATACTTTTCCTTTTTATTTTTGTATCAATTTCTACAAATAAAATTGTGCACCATGTTGTTTCCAAAAGTTACATTTTTGTCTCAGCTTTTATCCACATGGTTTCTGGCTAATGTCATATCGACAAACTATTTTTAAGTAGTTGTTTTTTACTCTTAGACTTATTTTGAGTCATGCTGAAAGGAAACAACAATCAGTTTCCTATCTGAAGTCGAAAAGTTTAATTTACAATCTTTATAATCCAAACTCATCTGCTTGTGATTTCTTGCTGTAACAAAACTGTTCCTATCATGTTTAATCTGCAGAATCCACTGAGTTATTGTAGAACTGCAAAGTAAATGTGACTGTGGTAATTTGTAATTTAAGAGCAAAAATATGATTCATCACATAGTATAATAAAAATAATAAGAGTTGGAAGTATTAAACTGTGGAAGAGCTGGTGATGTTTCATTTCTGAGCCATTTTAATTGTGCTACAGTTTTATATGTCTGTGTGAATTGGAAACATTTAGGACACCTGCTGATTAACATCACAAACTAAGAAATAATTAAACAAATGGAGAAGTCTGATCTTGACATAATCAGAGTTCTGCAGAACAACATTATGCCTGCAGCACTGAACCACCTTTTGTTCTGTGTACAATTGAGTCTTCACCATGTACAATATCAGTGCAGCTACAGAACAAATGAAGCAGTCATCTGTTCCTGAATTATCCACATGGGAATATATATATATATATGTAAAGGCACGTGGTTCAGAAAACAAATAACTTACAGTAGAAACTAACTCCTGAGTTCCAGGGAAGTGAGAAAAAGTGTGAGCATTTATCATGAGTTGTCACGGTAACAGAGTCTGCAACAGAGAGGTCTCACAAAGCGCAATCAGGAGTATTTTAAACAATAAAACAAAAAAGATAAGGACATGTAAAGTAAATTAAGTAGAGCGGTACTAGCTGATGCTGGTAAAAAATAAAAAAAAATAAAAAAAAAAACACATCAGTGCAGGAAGCTCTGCTGGTGCACTGCTTCATTCTGTGCCCTGATTTTGCAAATAAATGCTAGGAGTTTTGTTTTTTGGGGATTTTTTTTTCTCTTGCTTATGTAGCATAACTGAAAAGTAAGCAGAAAGTACCTGAAAGGAGTTGAAGAATAGCTCACAATACATGCGAATTTCCCAGCTTGGTCCTTCGAATGTGTGAGGCAGTCCAACGAAGATGATGTAGTGGATGCCAAACACCAGCACCAGCACAAGGGTGGACTTTGCCAATTTTCTGTAGAAGCAAAAAACAATATATTTATAGTTGGAACCAGATGCTTACACACACACTTTTTCCTCTGCAACTTTTCCTTTTGTCAGTGAGTATGAACAAAATTATTTCTGGCTTTTAAGTATCAGAATCATTAGGCGTTATTTTAACTACAGCCTTTAAAGTCAGAAGTTAAGCATTTGTATGATGAGAGTTAAAATATGGACATTAAACATATAAGGGGACACAGCTGGTACACTGCATTACTGGACATCTGACAACAAAAATGACATGTTTTCATTAGCTGTTAGCAGAAAGTCATAATAGTTAACAGAAATACAGACTTAGAAACATCAGTATACATGTAAGTAATTTATATAATATGTTTTACATTTTACATAGAGTTAGGAAGGTGGTAAAAGTCATCATTTTAAAAATTAAGAATTAGTCTCATTGTTGAAGACTGAATTTTTATGTGTCTAGCAAATATGCTGGTCTTTTTTTTTCCAAAGCATAATACTAGTTTAGTATTCAAGTCCTACATGAGGCAAAACAATTGTATTTAGAAGTAAATCCAAATCAATAAAGTGTTTGGTTTGGTCTAATAAATCCAAGTACTATGGAAACTTTCTGTAAGAACATCTAGATGGAAAGTCTTTTGTACTATTTTGTATAAACTATTTCCAAGTTTTGATTAGTGCATAGTTAATAAAAAAAAAACTCCTAGAACGATAAACTCATTCATTTTCACATTTTGTTTTATTTCTAATCCCTGCAGACAGAAGCTAACATCACAGAAATAAGAGGTAGACTGTGATTTACTCCCCTTTTCAATTGAAACAAATGAGCATAGCAAGGAAGGGTAACTCAAACAACCTGCCTCCCTCATGTGCATTAATATTCATTTCTCATCCTCAACACAGATTTCTTGAAACTTAGTTTGCCAAAATCATTCTACAAGCTTCCTGGTGCACTACAAGCTGTCACGCTATGTCTGACCTAAAGGTTAAAAAAAATACTGATTCTGATCTAAAACATCACAGAAGATAACATAAACACAGAGCTATGTCATAAGTTTGTGAGGGAGTGTGACATACCAATAAAATAACATTGTTGCCTTTAAACCTGTAAGATAAGATACTCTGATGTTGGATGAGAAGCTGCTATCTTCACCAAAGAATCAATCCAATAAATTAAATTTTTTTTCATCATCCAGAATAGAAAAAATATATTAGTGACATTAGTGGGAGTGCAGCGAGACCAGCAAGTTTAATTTAAAATCCTCCTTTTGATATACAGAAATTAAATGTTGGTTTGTTAAAGATTGTTATTTCCAGGAATAAAAATATTTAAAAGGAAAGTAAAAATGGTGACTTTCAAGAACTGCATTGGATAAAAGTGTAAACGGTTGTTGTGATTGATGCAACAAGCAACTGAACATTATTATCATAGCTCAGCTGTGATTTTACCTCTAAATGTGCCTGGTGAGTCTTTGGGTTCATAATTAGTCTTTTGCCCATCAGTCACCATATCTTAATTTACAACAGTCACCTTTATAACTCATAAATGGTCCAACTGGTGACACATTAAAAAGTACATAAAGTCTTTACAACTGAAGTTGCAGGTTTGATTTGCAAGTACTTTCCTATTTGCTTGCTGAGTAGGTTTGATTATCAGTTACTTTTGCTTTAATCACTTCACTTCATTTTTAGAAATAATGACATCTATTGCATTTGACATGTTTATATGGTCCCCAGTTCGTCACCCCTGATCACAATCATATATTCTGATAAATTGTCATCTCAGCTACATAAAATGTCTGCAGCATTCAAAGCAGGACTCCTCTTGGTTGATACGCTATAATTATTATGTTTTTATCTGACATGCTGACGCCAGCACCAGCAGGGGAGGGAAAATACAGATAATTACAGATGTAGGAAGGGGTGTTGGGGTGTGCGCGTGTGTGTGTATCTGCATAGCTCACATAATGAGAGCCAGTTACAACTTTCCACCACAAAGTCAGAATTGGCTTGACAAAACTCAATTCTGTGCTCTCACATAAAGGTGTAACAACTTCCTTCCTTGGGATCACACTCAATAAAATTGACTGAACAATAAAATTGTTCAGTCATTAAAATTAGGCCAGCTTGATTGTAACATCCATCTCAAATAGCACATCTCAAAGCAGATCATGCAATCATCACACAGAAATGCCCAATTAAGATTCAAACAGAGGACTTTGCTGCAGTGCAAGTAAAATTAATATTTTTTTGCTTTAATCAGGTGAAAAACTTCTGACCAGCTGTGTAAAGACAGAGAGTACAGATTTTTAAAGCATTTTAATTAGTTTATTATATTTATTGTCAGGCATTCATTCAACTGAGTAATCTTTCACAAATGTGAGAGGTTTTAAATAAATACCCTAAGAAATATGTATTTTTTCTTCCTTGTGACAATTACGGAAAGTTACAGCAACTAGGAGATGATTTCCACTGAAACATCACACGCCACATTTGCCAGCTTATTTACATCAGTTTAGTTCTCTTCTGTTCAAACAATTGCTCTCATTCACATATTCAATTGCACTGAAGAAGGGAGTAAGAAATCTTGACTAAAATTATTAACTGCTGCAA